>WURT03562357.1:0-20945 GCA_009936505.3 Holothuria glaberrima | reverse complement strand
CTGCCTGGTTGATTGCAGGGGGGGGGGGGGGATATGGTGTACAGTATCCCCATCCAATTTCATGGGGGGTATATCCCACCCATCCCCCATCCCCCTATCCCCCATCCCCCTATCCCCCATCCCCCCGATCGCCGTCCATGCTTGTATGCACTTTCTGTGCTGAAGCCCATGCAGTGCAGCGTGCAGCAGTATGTGCAATTTGCATTGTACATTGTACACAACTACGGTACGTACGTATATGTTGATACTATATGTATGCGCTAGGGCTGCGCTTTGACCACTAAGAAAAGGGCGCCGATATTTCTTGCCATTGTCTTCAGAATAGGCAAGGAGATGTACTGCATGCAGTAGTGCCTGATGTTCTAAGAAGATCTGCCCAACTTGTGTTAATTAAACACAAAAATATTTTTCTTTCTGATCTTCTGACTTAACATATTTTTGTAGAAATTATTATGCAGTACCATACTAGTATGTAGCAGAACAGTTGCTAAAAAGGGGTAGGGTTCAATGGACTGAAGATCCTAATTCAACTTCATTGTAATCTTAAATATTAACCATATAGTCTTAAACCAAAGCTCTTTATGATCCTAATTATAAAACTTTACTCATTCTGTGTCTATGCTGAACCCCAACCCTAAATAGCATCAACAAAAAGATTTTCAATCAATTGTAGATCTTTGGCTGTATCATCTAGTGAACCCTTCAATCTACTGTACCTGTCCTGTAGCCAGTGACTATAGAGGGGGGATAGCTTCCATAGGGGTGAATATATGTTTTAGAGAGAACACATACACAGACAATGCTTTAAGGCATGGTAATGAGTTTCACTTTCTAGGGGAGAGAAGGTTTTTGAGAGAAGGGGAAGGGGATGCCCTATTTGCCCTACACAGCTTGGCTAACATTTGTTTCAGAGTGTAGGCCTATTATGACCAATACCTTGGGGCAAATCAGTGGTGGCATCATCACCAGGTGACTCAGTTTCAGTCTGTGTACAGGCATCAGTAAAAACAGTGTATGAAGCCTGAGGTTGGTCTGGATTTGGAAATGTTTCTGATGGTGTCAGGTTTACATTCTTCCTAGAGAAAAAACAAAAAGGCAGAAAAGGAATCCTGTAAATAATGCAGCCAAAAAATTCTAACATTATGGAAGGTAGGGCTGAAGGCAACTATATTGGAAGTGATACAGTACAGACAAAGTGCAAGATACGTACTGTGTAGGCTGTAAAGGATATATCTTGCCCAACGCAATTAAAAATTCTCCCCATTCACCCCAAACACTTGTCTAGCAGGTTATGCACGTACACTTCAGAGAGTTTAATAAGTTGTAGCATACAGGCAAATAGCAGTATTCTGTTTGTTATAATGTTAAATCATCTATCCCCTCAAGTACTCTGACCAGGCACATGAACCAACAATGTGACATTTGTTGTTACGAAATAACGCTAAAAAGAGCCGGTTATGGACGTACGCAGAAAAAGCAACTTTTTGTACTTTTTTTCAACATTTTCACAATTCTCTGAAGTTCAGTATCATACAAACAAAACAAGTGAATGTGTTTATTGACAAGAGTTTGAACTACAAAACATGTGATTTGAATTGATATCATGTTTCTAAGTACGGCCAGGTCAATTTTACTACGGTTGTGGACGTACAGCCCAATGGTTATGGACGTACACATCTGATGGTTATGGACGTACACTACACAAATGGTATGGGAAATATTTTGGTAGGCTAACAAATACTACTTATCAGAAGAACTGTCTTCCAATCTGGTATAAACACCTTGAAAACACTGAGCAATGTGAGGTTAATGGTCCTCTGTTCTTACAGTATCAGAAGACAATTTTCTTTACCGGGGGTCCTTAATTCTTGCTGCTGTGTATCATGTTTCCTGGCTGGCATATGCTGTATTCAGGTGGATTATACAGTAGAGAGTGTCATTTGATAACACTGTGAACACTAAAACTAGTTTACTATTTATTCCTGGAAGTCGGGTGGTTCAGAAAAGGTTAGGAGGGGGTTCAAAGGTGGTGGGGGTGTAATAAAACATCATGGTACTCAACTTCTCACATAGTTCCCTTTACTATTCTTCCACCGTACAGTACTTAGGGGCATGGACGCATGGCCCAACATATTAAGTAGTGGTAACCTTCAATCACTACAATTATTATACACAACCACATTTGGACATGCCTTAAAAACTGTTTAGATTGTACACATTATTATTGGTTTCAAAATCTCCCAAAATGTTTTGGGCTGATTTTTAGGAATCCAGACAACATTACAGTACTTGTACTGGTACTATAAAAGGTGTCTGCTGTTTCTTGAATCCATGTAGGTAATCTGAGTACTCCAGAATCAATGAATTTCACAATTGCAAAAGCATGTGTACAAGTGGTGATTCCTGCAGACCATGTGGCACAAACTGTTGCCAGATAGCAAATATTGTTTTATTTCAAGTCAGCCAGAAAATTCTTTCGTTGCTAGTTCATACACCAAAGACTGGTGAAATTATCGAATAAATTTTGGAATTCATGTTACCAGATGTGAATCTTAGTCCTCCCATATAAAGGAACATCACTAGTGACAAAAACATGTACAAATTTTGGGGGAACATACATGCTAAATGATGCTACAGACTGTTGCCAGTTAGCAAATATTGTTTCAGTTACAGGCAGCCAAAATTTTCTTCTGTACCTAGTTCATAAATCAAAGACTGCTGAAATCATGCAATAAATTTTGGGACATTTGCTATAGGCTCACCTTATATTTGCAATAATCATTGATGGTCGTTAATAGGCAATTCAGGTGTATGTGAAGGCAACTGTACTGTTTTCATGTGAACAGAGAGTAAAGGCCTATAGTCATGATCTTTAGAAAGTACATTGAAACTTGGAAGTGGGGCAGAAAATCACTGAGGGGGATACAGCCATACAGAATATGTATAGGACCCTGGCCCACTGCAACATTTTTCCTGGAGAGGCAGGGTTCGCTCCCCCATGGTCCCTGTTAATTCCAGCCCCTCCCATTCGTGGCATTATATCATTTCCTGAATGATATAGATATGTTATTGAGTCAGTTGGTAAATATACTGTATTTGCATCCAAATACCCACAAATTATGTGGTACAATGGTACTTCTACAGTATAGTCCCACAGTACAGTAGCATATATACTGCATGTTCGGTTATGGATGTACATATATCGGGGGCTGGGTTTTTCATCCAGACATTACAATTTCTAAGTTTTTCCTGTTACCAGGATCATTTTCGAACCTGGAATGAGAAAAAAATATGAAATTTTGGTTATGGACGTACAGAGTAAGCAGGCCTGAACTTCAAAATGCCCTAGATCGTACCCCAAATAAGCCAGTTGATTACTTTTGTCAATTATACAGAGCTATATACCTATAATTTGACATCAACCTGAAACAGTAATCAAATTTGAAAAATTCTTTTGTTTTAAGTTCTCTGAATGAAATTTCACATTTTTTCAGAATTTGACATTGACAAGATAGACCCGACTCTGTACGCATTTTCCAACGCTAGTTCGTTTTTTTTAAATGAAACCACCTGCTCCATAAAATATACATTATTAGCTTCCATTTGACACCAAACTTGCACATGTAGGTGAAACTTTGAAATTTTCTGTCAAGGTTGACCTTTCCATGGAACTGCCCATTGACAAACAACTGCTCGTGAGCTGAAATGCGAACACAGTTATCAGCATACATGGCCATTAATGTTGACCACCGGAATTTGAATGAATGTCAGTCAAAGTGCACACCAACTATAGAAGAACTAATGGGGGCTATTCCTAGATATATTCGGGGGATGCCACTGCTCCTTTAATGTAACCACCATATGAAGTTATAATTTTGGGTTATAATGGTTCAAGTTTTTGTAATTCACCAAATTTCCTTTAAGGAACACCATTAACTTTAAAAACATTGACATCCCTTCCAGTGAATTTTTTGCATGGTATTACTTTATTAACTGTCAAGTTTTTTGGGGGGGAGGGGGGGGGGTAGAGGGAATTGTAGCCTATATTCAGGGCAGGTCTGCATGAATCCAGACAAGGTGTTGAAGGGTGGCTCAGAAACTCTGTGGGGGTAGGGTGGGGAGGTAGTATTGCAATCTTGTTTTTAGGAGCTACAAATTTTTTAAGCAGTCAAGTACAACTGGGGAATACTGTATGAGACCCCTAAGCTGACCAGTAGGAACAGGTGTGAGGTGAAATTAAGAACTCTACTCCATAGTCCATAGTCTGCGGCCGACCTAGTATTCTGGTCGCTTTGAGGCTTCCCATACTAGGTCAGCAATATCGCTGTTCACAAAATTGGGCTACCGCATTGTCAAAACAAGCGCTGGTCTCGATCTTTCTAAAATTCACAAATACTCCAAGGAAATTGACCTCTACGGGTCATTTATATGTTTAAGACAGAGTTGTTGACTCGAGTCGCTGACTTGGACTCGAGTCAGACTCGAGTCGCACATTTTCTTGACTTGCGACTTGACTTGAAGACAAAATGACTTGCGACTTGACTTGAACATATTTGACTTTGCGACATTAAATGAAAATTGTCGCTGTATGTAGCATGAACTTTTTACCACAAAATTGTAACAACAGATTGCAAACTTTTCCTTCATTTATTCGAGATTGCATTGTGCCGCGAGTGAGACGGGTACTAAAAAGACACTCAAGGGTCCAAGAAGGACAGCTGTAATGTAGCACTATAATTGAATTCATCACCCAAACCCACACAGAACAGGGCTTCCCTGCAAGGCTCGCTCCTTATTACAAACACACGTCACGTTTACAGTAACTGTTCACAAGTGCTTCCCAATCTTTTTCAGTTCATCGCCACTTGCACCAGGGAGTTATCTTTTTGCCCAGAACGGTATTGAGAAAACTCCCTTCCCTCATGCTTCAAATATAAAAAGACACAAAGCTTAAAAATGTTGAGTGATGCTGTGTTTGAGGAATACTCTTTTACTTTGAAAACGATCTAATTTCCATAAGAACTTATTTTTTTCTTATTTAACATATTGTTAATGGCTACTAAGTGGTCAAGCTTACATGATCCCGCCATTAACTGTCCTAAGAAGTTGTTGCTTGGATAATCCTTAGAATAAACAGTATGGACAGAATATGTTTCGTAAATCTCCCCCCCCCCCAAAAAAAAGGCCAGGTGTGACATCTAAGTTTGGATAAAAATCTGTTATGATCTTCAACCTGATCTCCTTATCAAGGGACTGCAGTATAGTATATATACGCTTATTAATTTTTTTATTTTGAAAATTATGACTTGTGACTTGACTTAACTCGAGCAAAAACGACAAGTGACTTGACTTGAAGGTAAATACCTTGAGACTTGACTTGACTGGAGAAAAAATGACTTGGTTACAACTCTGTAAATAAGTACAGATTCTTTTTGGTGCATAGGCTTACCCAAAAGAATCTTCACGTGCTTCGCGCGCTTTTTCACAGTTTAGAGTCCGGGAAAAACGTTAAATCGGAACTATTTTCCTCTAGTATAGGCCTATATAAAAATTTTGTGCAATATATGTCCAGGAATGACATCGTAAAAAGTACACAGGTTTTCTTCAAATCCTCCTTCATCAACCCCGGAGCTGCCGGGGCTTCGGGTCGCTGGCCCTTCCGTCGGGGAGTTTGTCCTCCGGTCGGGCAAATCCAAATCCACCCCTGGGTGGATGGAGGGGGTCACTGGTGCGGGATGACTTGTTAAGTGATAACCCTTTGACAAAAGTGTCGGTACATTGACTTTATGCTGTAGGTACATCTTCCTTAGTTTCATTCCTGCCCTCCTTACTTCTATCACCCCAGTTACGCTACTGTTGTAGATGGCTTTATGCCTTGCTCTAATCTTCATAAATTTGTAGGTACTACGGAGGTTCGTGTGATTTCTCCGTTAACTTTACCAACAGGGCGTTGCCCTAGACCCCTGAATAGCCCTTTAGGCCGGACCTTGTACACCATAACTAGAGCTTTAAGTGGAGGCAAATGCGATGAGGGGGTTGGGGGAGCTCCCTTTGTGATGGCGAAGCAAGGAGCCAGCGGGCTCCATAGACGTTATAAGACTGGGGGTCTACCCGGCAAAAGTTTGCAGCAAAAGTATGATGCGCATTTAGCCTTATGCTCTGACATCCAAAATTAAAGAAGTTCATTTTCTGTTATTGTGCAGTAAGACCACTTTGTGATTTTAGACTCTACGAAGCCGAGTTCATGTGACTCCTTTGTCAGGAATTTCCAGGTTTCTGGCCGATAAAATAATTTACAGCACTGTTCACTGTAAAAAAATTATGTAAAATTTACAGAAACTAAAACAAAGAAATAAATAAGAAGTACGGAAATTTTCTGGTAACTAATTAGGCTACCATTTTAACAATTTACATTTTTGACAGTGTACAAACTTTGTAGTGCACATTATAAAAGAAGGGAATGTAACATGGATTACTACTCCATGTTCTCCATTCATTTAAAAACTTATGTGAAAGCTCAGAGGGTACTATTTAGTATCTTTTAATCCCTGGTTGCACCGGGTTACTTATCCCTATCAAAATGCCCCTGCAGCCCCTAAGCACCTATCGCCCCGGGTGCACAGTCGCCTCCGATCCTGGGACAATGAAACAGAACACGCCATATTGATGTTTCTCCTAATGCGTCGGCAACTATATGTAGCAGTAAAAGGCCTGACCTGGTTGTATATGTGGCCGCTCTTGTCGGGAATCCAAGGGTTGGCGATTGAGTTATCGGCGATAAATTAGTTCGATGTGTAGCCCAGCGACTTGTCGAATAGCGACAGATCGGTTGCATGTGTAGCTGCACTTTTAACTAACACGCACTACAATTTTGCGTATTTGCAAGCAAATGCAGTTCTAGTTTGCGAAAGATTTGCTAAAATTCTGATAGTTCGAGAAACGTTTGTGATAGTAAATCGTTACAACAATAGATCCATCATTCGGTCGAAAACACACCTCATCCTACCCCTTACAGAAATCTAAGCTTAAACGCCTTTTGGGATCAATTCAAAATTTTCAGATTTTTTTCACATATCGATTGGGAGACAAGTGCCCCATGCCCCTCGTGCCGGCGGCGAATTTTTTTCTTTTCCCACTTCGATATGGACAAATCTTGGCAATGGACCAATCAGCTTCTGCAACGTCAGAGCTACGTCATTTCTCCCAAATGACAGTTTCTCTACATATTTTTTTTATAACTCTGACGCCGGATTATGAAAGAACATCACAAATATCCTAAACAAGTAACCCTAACCTATATTTTAACCCTAACCATTATTTTAAAAACAATTTTCAAAATCCCTAAAAAATTAAAAAATGGACAAATCGAAGTGGGATGAAAATAAGCTTGCCGGCGCCACTGGCTGAAGATGATTTATGTCGCAAGCAAGCTTTGTAATTTCTTCACCTCTACCTCTTTTTACCTTGTTGATAACATCTTCAGATGTCATTTTAGTTTAAAAGGGGTCAAACTGTGAATACTTAATATGTAAATGTGAGTGATCTAATAGATAGCTGTGAACGTCCCATGTCGTGTACAAGAACCCCATTGTTTGTTGTGGAGGTCAAAGGCATGAGAGGTCACCAGAGGTCAAATTGTGAAAAAATCCTAAAACTTGGTATCTTGGTATCTTGGCATTATTTTCAATAGATCACCCTACTGTGTTTGTTGTAGGCTAGAGGTTACCTGGAGTCATTTGAAAGCAGGTGGTTAAAACCTTGTTCATTGTATGCTTACAAATAAGGTATCCTAAAAGGGATTACACTTATGGAACTCTTTAGCACACCACCAATTATTCCTCCATTGACTTGCACACTAATTTGGGTCCGTTTCGTGGTCTCTGGACCCTTGCAGAAGTTTTCAACGGGCACAAGCTACCCCTCATATGAAAGCTGACAAGTAGGCCTTTCAAAACGATTTCAAATTTGTGTATCATGACAGTTGAGATTTTGAGCTACAAGGTCTTGTATAATAGAGTGGTGGTTCCTGTTTTTTACTCATTCAGAATAACGTTTAGCATTATATATTGCAAAAAGAAGTGTCTGAAATACCTTCAATTTCCTTTATTTTTGCAGAGGGAGTACTTCAATTACTTTCCTATCACATACACGTCATAAATTGATCACATAACTTCAGCAACATGGTCTAACCTGTTCCCCCAAAAATTTTTCTGGGGTGTTAAATTCGTAGGGTAATATCCTCCGCGGGGATTCCCCTTGAGTTAGTTGTGTGCAACCATAAGGATGCCCAGATATTGAGTAACAAAGCCGTACTCTTTACGTGAAGATCAAAGGTCGGTCAATGTTTTCTCAGCCTGCAAAGTTTCAGTCAATTATTAGAAATTTTGCTATTCAAATAAATCTACGTAAGCTACAAGAGTGTTGTTTTTCCTCTTTTCATATCAGGAGAAGATGCTCTGAAAAACTGGATGTCATCGAGAGTTAGGATCCTATGCTTTATCGTGACACACCCAGGAAATTTACAAGAGAAGGCCCCTCACGTGAAGGCGACGTGGACAAAAAGATGCAACACTGTTCTCTTTATCAGTTCAGAGAATACAGACTTCCCAACAATTGCAGTTGTAGACCATGAAGGAAGGGAATACCTTTGGCAGAAGACCTCAGGAGCTTTTGATTACATTTACACGCATTACCTTGATAAAGCTGACTGGTTTTTAAAGGCGGATGATGACACTTATGTCATTGTTGAAAATTTACGAAAATTGGTATCTGTGTATAACCCGGATAAACCCATCTTCTTTGGGAGGAAAATCAAACGTCCAAATAATCACAAAGTTGTCTTCATGCAGGGTGGAGCAGGATACGTCTTGAGCCGCAAAGCTGTAGAAGTATTGGTAGTGAACATTTTTCGGAACAGTAAATATGCATCCCGAATGGAACGGCATTTCCCAGAGGACGTAACGATAAGTGCACTCCTGATAGAGGCAGGAGTTAAGGAGGGTTATTCAAGAGATGGTATCCATGAAACATTCCATCCCGCTGCTCCGGAAGATACTCTTGTACCAAATACATTTCCAAGAACACATAAATTTGCCTCTTTCAACTTCTACCCAGTAAAACAGGTAACTTCTGCCCTATGATTAATCTCCAGGGCAGTCTTGGTCAAGACGTTATGAGGGTGACGGTGTCACAGAGAGTTGGGAATACTAACTTTATGGGGTTCAGTGAGGTGTGACGATGTTAAGATCCACTGAACCCTACACCTATGTGTGTCCAACTCTCTGTGACACTGTCGTTGCGTTATTACACTTTTCCCTGGTAGGAAACAAAATCGAGGGCGCTCTTTATACTTGCCATTTGCGGGGACATTTCTGAAGAATATAGAGAGGGCGCATATACGGTAGTCGCGAAAGCTGTACTAGCCAGTAGTAGGGTTTTGATCAAACCACTCCAGAGATAGCGCCAGGTGGGGGGCAAGGGACATGGCCCCCAGTCAGGAAAATTTTCCAGCTTAGTCGGGGACCCTAGAACGGTGCGAAAAAATTGTCAGTCCTGACAGCGACTACAAGCCCGGCGATTTTTTTGTTTTATTCTCAAGGAGAGCACATACTTATGTCAAAACCAAAATTTTTCCGTTAACTTCAATATAAACCCCCAACTTTTAAATATATTTCAATAGAATCCCCCAATTTTTTGGTGCCCTTCGAGGGCTAAAAATATTAAGTTCATCTCCTCGGCATCCCGTCGTCTCTGATAGAGCTTTAGGCTGCTGCTCCCCACTCCCTCATTAAGAAGCCTGGCCCCTTGTTTCATTATGTTAAAAACACGTGTGAAATGTCATATTTCTTCCAAACATTTCATATGACTTTTGGCGTCAGTCTAATGTATATTGCATGATACTGAATCGTGAACAAGTTTTTACCTCAGTATTGGATAGTTAGCTTACGTGGCATGAAAATTTGTTGGATTGGGGAACAGAACCTCAAAGCCCCCGAAAGGAGACGGATTTTAGGAAGGAAGGCGGGCCTTAAAACTCCCATTTTAGATTCTGCCCTCCTTAGAGGAACAAAGGATATCGTCGGTTCCATCTTTATCGATCCACAGTGGCGCCCAGACGAAAGTGGGATTTTTCCGACGGGGGAATAGCCTTCCCTGACTGGGGCAATGCCCACTGCCTCCAGCCTGGCGCCAGTCTGGTTTTTTCGTTAAAGCTAAGCATAACCCCAGAAAACGGAGCTCATCCAAGATCAGTCAAGGTTAGAACCTTGTCATGTATGTTGTTGATGGATATTGGAGAGATTAACTTCTGTTTGGAGTATAGGCCTAGTGATTAGAGGATTAACAAGGCAGGTGCTTCCTTACAAAATCTTTCTACGGCGAGCGTGGGGTAAAGATTTGTTGGATGGGAAGATGGGTGATGATGAGTGTTCCCTGGGGTTAGGGTACAATAATTTTATCCATCCTGTTCTACTGTACACGAAGTACACATGTAAAAAAACATACATACATACATACATACATACATACATACATACATACATACATTATGATGGGTACGCGCCGAAGGCAATCGCATTTTTAAGACTTTTTGTGATATTTCATCTCATATAGCACATATAGAAATATAGAAGTTGTGAGATGTGAGATAGAAAATATATCAAAAATTTTCGTTGGGCGAGCGAGGGAAGATCGCTGTTTTGCACTCCCTTTGCTAATATCGAAGCCCTAGAATTGAGGGACCCGGCAGTCTGCGCCCGGGGCTCACTTGAGAGCCGTCGAAAACTGTGAAGGCTAGATAATCTGTGTCGTAATCTAAGGCATTTTTTACAATTTTAATCCATGAAATGGCTGTTTTCATCATTTTTTTGAGTTTTACCTTTTTGAACCAGCTATATTGGAAGCTTGAAAATAGTACACATGCGCCTACTATTAGACTTTCGGGAAGAATATTACAAATGGGCTAAGCATTCAGTATCACAAAGGTATACAGCTCATCAAAAAGGTATTCTCATAATTATTTCATGGATTACAGTATTCTGTGAACAGTACTTTTGTTTAAACTGCAACATTGTATTATATTGCATCAATTTGGGAATGGGAGAAGATTCGGAACAAATACTTAGTACTTTCATATCCGGAAAGCTGAGGGTTCGTAAGAATTGCGGCACTGCACAATTCGCATTCTAATTAATTGAGACTAAACTTGCTTAAAGGTAACAGGAAACAAACCTGGTGCATCTTTTTAGCAAATATGCCTTTTCATGTTATGATCTGCAATCTAACTTGTATGTTAGACTTTTCGATACTGAAGTCAACTTAAGAAAATCTATTAGATAGATAGTTAGTTAGTTAGTTAGATGGGGTTTTACGCCTCAGCTAATAACCTCTTGGTTTACTCTAGCAGTGCCCACTGCCTTTTTTCCAGTTGTGGGGCACTGGTTGATTCCCTTACTCCTTTGCTTATGCGGAGCATCACGCACAACGGCAGTAGGTTCTATTTTTAAGTCTTTGGTACGACTCGACCTGGAATCGAACCCGGGCCTCCCGCGTGAGAGGCGGATGCTCTACCACTAGACCAAACACGCGGTGATAAGAAAAACTATTAAAGCAGAAAATAGTCGATGAACATCGCAATAATATTAGGTTCCATTATCCTGCTGAAGATATCTATTCTCTTGAGAACAAATCTCAGAGTACAGGTACGAGTACTAGTAATTTCACGCCTAGCGGACGTGTATTTCTCCTGCACTCATTTTGGCTGCTGAAAAGATAATAAAAAATCCATTTTCAACACCTGCTGTAAAGATTAGGCCGATTACGGTTACTGGATTTTCAAATTACCTCAAACCAGTACACGAGTACAAGGCCACGAGTATTCAGGTTCGAGTGTATACAAACTCGAATACTTCAAGTCTAAATGTATCCTTTTTAAGCCAATATCCCTTCAGTATACTTTGCAACGACAACAACAAAAATGTATCCAACATTTTTTGTCTCTGATTTCAAGCGTGGCTTTCCCGATGCTTACGTAATTGCTATAGCGAACCAGTCGTTGGCCCAAAAATCTTTCCTTTCATCTTTAGTTGTAGATAATATGCAATGTTTAAAAATATCCTCATATTCTTACATTTGATTTTTTCACATAAAATGTTAAGATTTTATTTTATCATCTCTCTATTCCACGTTTTCTTCCCCAGAGTCTTGAATGCTGTTCAAACTACACGATAAGTTTCCATTACGTCACACCTGATACGATGTATTGGCTAGAGCACATGGTATACCACTTGCGACCATTTGGAGTTGGATATTACGCTTGTCCCGCCGACATCCGTGCCATCGTTGGTCTTCCAGAAGACCATCAAGATGGATCTGCGAATGCGACAGAAGGACAGGATACTACACATGTAGAAAGTAAAAATGAATCGCCAGCTGAGAAGTCAAATCAGAAACCAAAATCAGAGAAGAAGAGAGACCCGAAAAAGGAAAAAGATATCGCAGCTGTTAGCAAAGAAGAGTCGGCAGAAAAGAAGACGGAAGAAAATAAAAAAACCAGAGAAGAAAAGGGCTCCAAGAAAAAGGGAGAAAAGAGTTAAGGAGGAGGATGCTGTAAAAGAGGACGAAAAATGAAGACAATATAATAAAGATAATAGAAAATATAGAGTTGAAGCAGTTGAGGGAATTTGTGAATTGCTCTGTTGTAATGATGACGAGTACATGTGGATATCATTCACCAGTAGTCTGATCACAAATTCCGTCCGACCAGTTCATTAGGTAACAGTAAATGTGGAATACATTGTATAGCAGACAGTCCGCTTAGGTAACAGACAGTTCTCAAACTTAGAGAAGCGGCTAGAAGTACACCGTAGCTGCAGGAGAATATTAACACTCGTAAAGCAGCTCCTGGTGAAAGTAAGACCCTAGATGATTTTTTGTATTATTATATCTCCATCTTAACAGTTATGTTGTTATTGAAAGGCGTCGTTGTTCATACCATATGAAGTCAATACAATTAATTAATGGTCACTTTCATAACTAAATGTGCCTATTCTGGTAGACATTCTATTCCATACGTTTGCATAAGTGGAGTTTAAATTCTTGCGGATAATTATACTCACACTTCATGTGTACAGTTGGCGTCTGATATTATCGTCGAGTTGGGAAACTGGATTTAACCCTGTACCATATCATTCCACAGATCAAGTCCTCGGATATTTTCTCACGGATACAAAGGCTTGCAGCGACTGTTTTCTTGCCTTCCACAATTTACCATCATACTGCCCAACCTCTTCGGTCAACGCCTAAAGAGCTTCAAAGAGAACTTATTTTGTAAAGGAAATTCTCTTTGACCCGTGATTGATATCCGGATAACCATAGCTTAAAATTCGAAAACTGTGCGTGACGTACAAAATATCTGTCTTGCTAGGCAGTCTCTGTTATGATCCTTTCCTTCCCAGCATGCATTATAAATCGAAGTTACCCACCTCGCTTATTGAAAGTAGACCTACCATAAAGTTGATATGAGAGGTGTGCTGTTTAACGGCTGTATAGGTTTTTTTACATGTCGTCAGCAAAGATATTATAAGCACAGATTCCAAACTTAAAATGGGACGTTGAATCTCCGTGGAGCGAGAATATGGGGGCGGAAGTGCTGATACACGGTTCAGCCGTTTTGAAGACAAGCAGGCAAATGAATGTCTTACAAAAGTATTAATACTTCTAGTTTCTAAATATTGTTTATCTAAGAAGTATCGCTCGTCGGTAAATTTCATTAAAAGGAAGTTTACTTCTTCAGCGCGGCATAACACATAAGTATAGTTGAAGATGAACGCAAAAAGACTGTGTTTGAAGTTCATAGACTTATTTTCATTTGTCAGTTTCTATAGTATCTTCAAGTGGCACACTTAAGTATGTGCGTCAATTTTTTAAGCGTCCACAACGGAAGCCAGCTATAGTGCGTTTGTTTTCCGGCTTTGAGGTGTGTGTTCTCCATCCGCAAGTGTGGCGCTCTGGTGATTATATCAAAAATAAACTTTGATGATGATACAGCCAATTTTTCGTTCTTTTCTTTTACAAATGTAAGGAAATATTGGATGATTTCGGTGGAAGGGTTATATAAAGTTCAGCGAAGAAAATCTTAATTAAACTTAGCTGAAATTCTGTTCTCTTGAATGAGCGTGCTCTGCCATATCGGACAAGCAAACGCCCGGTCTTCAGCACTATGAAAGTCAAGTGCTAGACGGGCATGCTCTTGGCCTCGATAGTTTCTACTCATGTACACTCGCCAAAACTTAGCCAATGCAGCGGGAACAATTAAGTCAAATCTAGAGCTAAGGAGATCTTCGATAGTGGTGGGTATATAGGTACCTGATCATGGACATTTGTGAATGCGTAATTTATGAAGTCATGAAGTCATATGTCAAAGTCCAAGATTGTTTAAATTGGTTTTTGCCATTATTTACCTGTTGGTATTTTTAGACAAAGTAATAAAACCTCATGATAGACCCATTGTTAGGATTGATAATGTAATGAAGTATGTATTTAGGCTTATCAACTGATCCATAGAAGTACTACATAGTAGTTCCTGATTACAAGATTGCAGCATTATCGTACAATAGCTAATTTACATTAAACTCTTATCCGTTTGGTTGTCAATCCCCCTTTGGCCAATTATGCACAGCACGTAACTTTCGGCTAATCAGGACCCTCGGTCCCCGCCCCATGGTAGTAACTTCGTTGAAAAGTTGAGGAACTGCAACGTTAATTAGTCTCGGACACTGGGATATGATCTTGAAACGTAAACAAAAAAAAAAAAAAAAAAAAAAACGGAGAAACGTTATACCCTGTTTTAGGAGCACTAGCTACCAATCATTTTGTAAGGCTGGCCAGTTTAATTTTACTTAATCATCGCCAATCAAATATTTTTTTTGAGGGAGAAATAACAATGAATCAAGGACAACTACAAGATATCTACATCTTTCTGTTTGTGGATTCCCGTACCGAGCATACGCTCCCAACCTCCTTCGCTTGAGCGATTGGCCGTAATCCTGCATAAAAATAAGATAATTTTTTTTAAATCTTGCCTTATTGGCTGCTGAGGGTGGGGTCCAGTGTCAAAATGTTGGTAAAAGGTCAAAGTTGCCTAAAATTGCCAAACGTTGTCACGAACTTCTCCTTAACCATATGTCTGAACAAGTCTGATCAAGTTCAAACTTAGTTTGTAGGTACCTGACCATGAAAACTTGTGTGTGCGTAACTGATGCCGTCAAATATTGGCCCTGAAAGGCCAAATCAAGTAAAAATTATAGTTTTTTGCCTTTATTTCCGGATCATTATGTTGATGACATTTAGCGCATTATATGTTGATAACGAAAGGAAATAATATACTGTGCTTTTTGATTGCTAAGGGTTCGAGGTCAAAATGTAGGTAAAAGATCAACTTTGGAAAAATTTTGGGAAAAGTCTATCGTCAGCCCTTTCTTAACCGTATCTGAGCAATTTTAAAGGTTGTGGATAACTGACCATGAACAGTTTTCCATGTGCACTCGTTGGCGTCAATGGTAAAAATGTTAAAATGAGCTTAAATTGGTTTCCGCATTAATTTGCATAGGTCCATCAGTTTTTTTTTTTTTATAAAAGATCATAAAACTGCATGTGTTGAGAGTGATGAGGCACATTGCCAATAGTACATTCTAGTTGCATAAGATGGAGATCGAAATTTATATGACCTTAGATGCACTCTTATCTCACCCCATGCAGAGAGTAACAATTCTCCGTAACAGTTAACTTCTAGCTCCTCCTCCAGTTCAAACCAAACCTGTCTTATTACACCTCTTAGCTAGAGTCACAGTAGCCCGCACTGAGTTTAAATTGCATGAGGCAATATTGTCAAACACAGTGTGTGAGAGCTAAATTAAGGACGCAGCTGACTGAACAATTCAGTTTTGACAACCAGAGTGAAACTGAATTGTTTGAAGGAATGTCAATCAAAATGTAGTTATCAACTGTATTTGGAACTCTGAGGGAATTCCTAAATATGTTTGGTCAGAAATTTACAAGCAACTATCTGTTTTTTGGGGAGGGGGAGGGGGGGGGGTGCCAACTCCCCTTTAATTTAACTCATCTTGCCCCATAGAAAAATATTTCGCTCCTCTTGAAGCTATTTCGCCTCTTCCAGTGCCTGGTTTGGCCACTGGTACGGTCTGTTATTGGTACACCTACGCAGGAATTGTGACGGCCAACATGGCAATCGTAACGCCTTGACGTTACAAGATGAACAGCCGTATAGCTTCAACGCGCTGAGTGTTAATACTGAAGTTTACACAAACTTAATAATGATCCCTTTTAAATGAAAATCTGGTAAATATAGGAGTAGGCCTATAGAGGTTCTTCACGTGACGTCATAACGGGCTCGATTTTACCTGTACCGCCATTTTGGACGTCAAACTTAGTGCACGCGCCGTACCACACTGTGTAGACACAGTATCGGACAATGCGTGAAATGTTTTGTTCCTGTTTTTCAAAGAATATTTCTGTTAGCAATCGATTGTACTTACGTGTATTTGTAGGCCTGCGTGTGGGCTTCAGTGTGTTTGGTTTAAATTCTTCAAAACGATCACAATGTAAAACTCTGTCGTAATACGGTACTACTTTAGGCGATTACTGGATATGCAGGGAGCACTAGTCAAGTTTATGTAAACTCCCGAGTTAAAGATTTCTGCTGAAGAATTTCACAAACCCATCTGGCTCTACGATGTACATTTGTTGAAAATTGATAATAGAACTGTTGGTCCTGTAATTTTCCTTGCGGATTACGAAACAAACTTTCGTTATCATTAAGAAAACATTCTTTATAAAGAATGTACTAAACATTGTACCCTTTGACTAATGCATTTGTACCATGGAGCTAATACTTGATCCAGGTAGTAGCTCCATGTTTGTACACAGCGTGTGCTACATGTTACGCGCGATAAGTTTGACGTCTGAAAATGAAAATGATTGATTCCCCAAAAAGTAGTGATTTCACCTTTGTCCTACTCGAATTACGTCATTTTTATTTCTTTATTTTTGCTCAAGCCTGTACGCTTTGTTCTAAAATGTAATCACTGCCATGTCGTTATAGAAGGACACGGGTATGCAAGCAAGTTTTTCTCCCGATATCTTTTGCCAGGAAGCAGGGGGCTGTAACTCCCGGAGGCTCGGACTCAGTTCCGGATTTGAGTCAGTTTTTGACTGGGCTCGGAAATGGCCCAGATTAATGAGCTGCAGCTGGATTCGGAACCGAATCTTGAGGGCCAATGTGCACTGTCTCGGAAGAATTTTATGACTGGAAATAATCCCTAAAAGAACAACCCCTAAAGGATACAATCGATACAATACAATACCATCAGTTAATAAAATAAATACCTTACTATCAAAACCTTTCACAAGGATGTATCCTATTAGGCTAGCTAAATCTTTAGGTCCTTCGTGTTGCATGGTGGTATCTTGCCATTCGCTCTCCACCCGGGCCCCAAAGGAACTTAGTTCCCACCCGGCCAACAATGATACGTGGGGCCTATATGGGGGCAATATGGTGCGCTATGTGGGGCCAATATGGGATTCCCATCTGGGACCCAGCTCTACATGTGTCCGTGGGGGAAACGTGGGGCCTATATGGGATTCCATATGGGGTGGAAATGGGGCTCATATGGGTCCCATATATTACAAATCAAATACATTCATTCTGTTTACATGGGTCATATGTGGGGCGTATATGGGGTCTATATGGGTTTCATATGGGGCATATATGGTTTTTTCGTGTGACTTATATGGGGTCTAGATGGGGCATATGTGGGATTTTCATGGGGCTTATATGGGGTCCGCATGTGGCTTGCTGTGAGCATATGGGGCACATATGTACATGTCATAGCCTAATCTGTATGTAGACTGCATTTCTGAGGTGTTTACCATACAGCCTCTTTTCAGGAACAGAGCATAATTGGTTCACAATTCTCCCATACTTTAGTGGCTATATGTTCATCTCCTTCCTTGAAGGACATGATACAAGTGTCCTGCATTTCTCTCAACAAGTTCAAGTACCACTAGTAATGTGCAAATACACTTTAGATAAAAAGTTTGCTACATCCCATTCACCATTCCGTATGACAGCAAATTATGTATAAAATCACGTCCGAAGGTACCCAGCCAACACACCATATTGGGTCCCGATTGGGGCCAAATTGGGCTCCCGATTGGGGCCCAATCAGTTTTGTCAGGTGTCTTTCATTAGGCCCCAATTGGGCTAACTTAGCCCAACTGGGTCCCAACTTGGCCCACATGAGTTTACATCATCCCCCCTATCTCTCTCATGAGCCCAATCGGGCCCCAGTAAATACCAACGTCAGACCAAGCCCAATTAAGCCCAAGCTCCCCAAGTAAAACCCAATTGGGGCC
The DNA here is from genome assembly GCA_009936505.3 of Holothuria glaberrima. Lineage (NCBI taxonomy): Eukaryota > Metazoa > Echinodermata > Holothuroidea > Aspidochirotida > Holothuriidae > Holothuria > Holothuria glaberrima. The sequence continues at coordinate 2,513 of WURT03562357.1, read as the reverse complement.
TGACTGGGCTTGTTTGCTGGGTAGTTGGGAAACCTGTAAAATTCAATCTGTGTATGCTCCACATGCTGTCACTTATTCCCTGAACAAGATATTAACGAAACAGAATGCAAACTAAGAATTCTTCCATGAAAAATGTTTTCCAAATTATGGTAGCGGGCGTATATGTCCTTTCAATGCAGTACAACATTTCTCTCTTCTTCTACTGCAGCGTCTCCAGCGTGCTCATCTTTTCTGTCGTTATGTTCAAGTCCAGAAAAACATGCTTCTTACTAAGTGTACAATCCAGAAACCCAACTGTTGAACTGTTGACTGTAATTTATCCGACTGTTGAACATGTAGCTAGCCTGTTTAAAATAAATTTAACTTCAGCTTCACCATAAAGTCTTGCAAACCTTGCAGTAAGTTACCACAATGATCACTGTTATTACTGTCCTTGAGCACTAAAGCAAAATATAGGTGTTTAGTACACACAGGCCCATGAAATAGACTGCAAATAACTGCTACACACATACAATGCAGGCCTATAGAGAGTACACTTTTGAAATGCTCTTTGTTGTTCAAAAGGTTTTACTGACCAATCACAACTTGATTTCGTGTCTGTTTGAGATTACAGTAGGGCATACAAATACATCCCTGTGTGACCACCTTTGTTCATGCATCAATGATTTGAAATCAGTTAAATTGTTTATTGAGTCAAGTTGAGTACATCATAGTGTACAGGCCTAACAGTATACAGTAAAGTGTTGTATATGGAATATACACTTTACTGTTGTATATGGAATATACACTTTACTGCTAGGGTGAAAAAATTCTCATGTTAGAACACTGCCCGGCTGGCAGTGACAGGTTGAAATATCATACACAGCAAAACTGAAAACCTGGTAAGTGCTTAAGAAATTCCACTTTTCATATTCTTTGTGTAAGCTGGGCACCCCTTTTCTTCATAAGCGTACGAGGCGGGGCAGGGGCATATATGCCCTCCCAATTCGGGCAAAATAAGTGGATCTATTCCGGCAAATGAGACAGTCAAGAAAATAAATTATGTCCTTTTTGCGCACACAGCGGTATCAAAATTCGGGCAACACGGTCCAAAATCCTAAATTCGGGCCAAAATTTCCCTGCCCCCCTCCCGAAATGCCGCGTACGCCATATGCTTTTCTCTCTATAATTGATACAAGTAGAGGTCAGGCCAGATCTTACCCGTTTACAAAGAAAAACAACTTTAACGGTGATACAATTTTGAAGAAAAATATTTCGGGCCGTTTTCAAGGCGAGCAAAAAATATTACAATATAACAAGCAAAAAATATTACAAAGAATAAACTAAACATGTAGTTTGAAGTTTGAGTGGAATTCATTCTAACAAAAGACAACAATTAATGTTCATGAAATGCAGTGTTTGATTTGATATTGATACATAAACATTATCCACATCGAGTCAGCGCACACGGTGAACCGAGCTGAAAACGGCTTTCAACAACAAGATGGGACCCACATGGGACCTATCAGGGTTATCCCATACAGCCAGTACCTTTTGTTCTCCACAAAAACGTATCAAATTGCCGTCAGTCCAAATTATATAAGGTAAATATTTGTAAATGAGACAACGTTATTACATTCGGCCGTTTAAACACACAGTCTACCAACATGGGAACTATATGGGACATACATGGGTATCCCATTCCCATATTTGCCCATGAATCCCACGTTAATACCATGTGGGCCCCACATAGTGTGTTGGCTGGGCAAATTCTCAGTCATATGGTTCTCCAACCTGACATCACGTAACCAATGTTGAAACATTTTGTGAACTTTTGCTGTAAAAGCAAGATGATCGCTCATACTTACCATGCATAAAAATAAGAACTAATGAGCTGGCCCCTAGTGCTCAGGCTATTGTCTCCCCCTCCCATAACCCATATGACTGTGACTGGGACCCTACATATTTGTTATATGATACTCTACCTCTCCCTTTAAGTTGTCACCAGAAACGATGAAGACTAAACCCACAGCGCTTACACGGGACTCGGATCATGGCATTGTGCAGTGTATGCTAGTGACACTTCGCCCATGGAAACAAGATGGCGTCCAAATTTAAGTTGTCGCTACTCTCCATGCAAAAGTCCTCTAAAATGATAGACTTGGCCAAGTCCAGGCTACTGTTCAATATGTTTGGAGGGATGCCACACTCGGCAAAGCCACGTGGCTTTGCCGAGTGTGACATCCCCCGCGTACGCGCCTAAGTACCTTGAAAAACACTTGTGTATCGGAACCATTACAGCGTATGTATCATCATAAGGATAGGCTACTCATTGTAATTTTTAAGACAATCATTTTTGTAATGGTTCGAGAAAAATCTCCTCCAAAAGCGTACAGGAACTATTTGATGAGAGGGATGCTTCACTTTTGCAAAGGGACTTAGATAGGTTATTTACAAGGTCTCAGACTTGGCAGATGTCTTTTAATGCTGATAAATGTAAAGTTCTTCACTTTGGATCTAAAAATTTGAGTTAT
>WURT03562246.1:0-20945 GCA_009936505.3 Holothuria glaberrima | reverse complement strand
AGGGGAGGTGAAAAATCATTTTAGGTCACAAGGTTTCAAAAGGTTTTGAATTATTAACATGATATCTCAAGTACAGTTGGATAACTGTGTGGGATCTTATGCTCGTCATATAGGCGACTTGTGCTTGTTACAATATATCACATGGCAAGGAATCACTAAGCCTTTTGGCTTTCTAGTTAGATGAAAAATGGTACAAAAATTTGACTCAGTCATTTTGCATTTTTAGCAATGACTCTCTTTATCAGGGTTATCAAAATTTGTGTGCTTCTGATTTATTAGAAAAGAATGCTTTGCTTTGGGTGGGGGAGGTTCTCCAGATTGAGCCAGACATTTTTTGGTCTAGAGCTCTGCTTGGGGCAACTACTGCACATGCTGGTCCTGAGATGGGATTAGTTATTTTACACATTGTGGATTGGTTTGGAAGCCATTGCATGTGGAATTCTGTCTATTTTGGTGTGTATCTTGATATACTGTACGTATGTACTACTACTATCTATTTCTGGTAAATTCAAACCAATTTTGGACCAGATTTTGTTGGAAAATGGCCAAGTAGTTGTAAAGCAGAATGTGTCGCATGAGGTGGCATGATGACACTTGAATGTACATTTCTGCACAGTGCTTTTTGTATGGCGTAGTTAAAAATGCCTGCATCATGAACTGTAAGATTTTTGAGCCAAACTTCATTTTTGAGGTACATTAAAAACCATATGTAGTATTCTTGGGAATTTTGCATTTTCCTGTCCTGTATGTGTTGAATTTTGTCTTCAGTCTCAAGACATAAAGAGATGGAATTATTATGTTTTCAATATGATGTGATCTGATCATGAACTGGTAAGTATAGAGCAGGAATTACATGTTAGCTCCAAATTAGTCAACGCTGGGATTTTGTGTACTGTGAAATATCTGTGTCGGAACTGTTTGTTACACAGACCGGTATTATGAATTGACTTGAATTATACGGTATATTCTCTAGTAAATGCTCCTCTAATAAATGCCCCCTGGAAATTTTTCAAAGGCAAAACAGTTGTTCAGTGGTCATTTGCTGAGAGAGAAGTCAAAGTTGTTTTAGTTTTTACTAAAAATAACAACAACAGTTAAAGGGAGATGGCATCACTGTAAAGAAGCCAGGGGATAAGAGGTGCCCTGCAAGTTATCCTTCAATACTACATCTAAAAAAGGCATAGCCTGTTTAAAGACTCAAGTGTAAATTTTAGGAAAAAGTTACTTTTTTAATTAAAATGTAACCTCAAACAAACGTCCCCTTTTCAAAAATGCAATGCCCCGTGGCGTTTATTAGAGAATATATGGTAAACTACTTTATACTGGCTCTCAACTGTAAGCTGATTACCATTAGTCATGTTTACAAAGGAAATTTTACTATTAGCTCTTGTCTTCTAGTAATTTATTGACAAAATGCCCTCTGTAAATTTTTAAAGTGATAATACAGTACATTGAACATCCAAAAGTAGGGATCCTTTGAACACATGTTGGGTCAGGAGAGGAGAGCTTAGTGAACAATGACATAAATGATAATTCACTGCACATCCAAACTGTAACAAGCTCTTTAAACCTTGCAAAATTGCCATGTGTACTTTTTGGTTAATTGCATGAAAATAGGGCAATTTGCATCTTCATAAGGAAAATGGACATGTATACGGATAGTTTCATTGCTGTACATTATTCAATCATGACACATTGTGATAAATGATGGCTGGAACTTGATGTACAAGAGGGTGTACATAACTTGTGCATGTAGTTGCTTTTGGGAGCAGTGCAGCATGTTTCAAGTCACATATTACATTATAAAAACAAGTTTTTGGTTTAGCTCTCAAACCTCATGTTTTGAATATATTTTATAGAATTGTGGAATACCACGGTTACCACTCAAGACCTGTTTTTGGCAAAAAACAGGGAATTTAACATCTACAAGAGTAATTGCCCTGTTGAATGCTCTACTGCATTAACTGGTCCTTATATACATGTATAACCTCTGATACCTTCCAGTTAAGAGTAAAAAGAGACTGGCTGAGCACAAAAGTACATTTAGCATACAGAAGGCACTATACATAGCTTGTTGATGTGTCTGTAATCATATGGTGGATGTGTCAATATACAGTGAAGGGTGAATCCAACTATTGGCAGTACTTTTGCTAGTTATTTTTCTGTCAAGTGACAAATCATTACTCCTCCAGTGGCTGTACGTATATGTATATACTTGGGAGAATTTTCAGTTGGTTTGCTTAGAGGACATTAAAATTTAGTGTAAAAATCTGGTGGTTAAATTGCATGGCATGCAATTTCCAGTCAGATGCTAACATTTCATTGTGTGTTACAAGGTTTCCTCAACATGGAAAAATTGTAAAAAATCATGAAATGTTAGGTTCTTGGGCCTGAAAAAAATGGTGGAATACTGTAAATATGACATTTCATGTGAAATCATTATACTCTTGTGAAGATTGCTACATTGAAATACATGTACATGAATTTTTGATTCCTTGCCGGAGGCCGAAGGAATCTATGCAATGGTGATGTCTTGTGTATGTGTGTGTGTGACGCTTTGCTTGTAAACACACTTTCTCAAGAAAGGTAACTCCGAGGGATCTCATTCTTGTTCTGTGGGTTGGCCATATTGAGTAGATGATCCCTATTGTTTTTGGTGGAGGTCAAAGGTCATTTGGGGTCACTAGAGGTCAACAGGTCAAAACTTTGTAAACACAATATCTCAAGAAAGGTAACTCTGAGGGATCTCATTCTTGGTGTGCGGGTTGGACATATTGAGTAGATGATCCCTATTGTTTTTGGTGGAGGTCAAAGGTCATTTGGGGTCACCAGAGGTCAAAAGGTCAAGACATTGTAAACATGGTATCTCCAGAAGGGCAAATGTGAAGGATCTCATACTTAGCATGTGGATTGCCCATATTGAGTAGATGATCCTTATTGATTTTGGTGGAGGTCAAAGGTCATTTGGGGTCACCAGAGGTCAAACAACCAAAACCTTGTAAACACTATATCTCCAGAAGGGTTACTGTGAGGGATCTCATACTTAGCATGTATATTGCCCATATTGAGTAGATGATCCCTATTGTTTTTGTGGAGGTCATTTGGGGTCACCAGAGGTCAAAAGGTCAAAACTTTGTAAACAATATCTCCAGAAGGATAACTGTGAGGGATCTCATACTTTGCATTTGATTTGCTAATATTGAGTATATCATCCATATTATTTTTTATTAAGGTCAAAGGTTATTTGGGGTCACAAAAGGTCAAAACAGGGTAAAATATGATATTTTAAGGAGGATAACTGTGAGGGATCCCTTATTTGGCCTGTGGATTGCTCATATTTAGCATGTAGATGGTCATGTAAGATACAGTAGATGATCCCTATTGTCTAAATGGAGGTAAAAGGTCATTTGGGATCACAGAATCTTAAAAGTGTTTTGACTGTATGAACATGATTATCTCAAGTAGGATAACTGTGAGGGATCTCATGCTTGTCATGTGGGTGATTCATGTTTGTTACAATACATCATGATATGGCAAGGAATCACTAAGCCTTTTGGCTTTCTGGTTCATAAATGGGTTGGAAAAATATGATCATGCAGTTTGAGTATCAATATGGTGCACAAACTTATTGGGAGAAAAATTATTGTTAAAAGTGGTTATTTTGCTGTGTCTGAAACATTTGAGGTCAAAGGTCATGCGAAGACCATTTGGGGTTGATTATATTTGATAACCATTTTTAGACAAAAAGGGGTCTAAATGTTATGCCTTTCAAACTGCCACAGTTCATCAACACAGATCAAACTGCTGTATGGCTGTCACGTTACATCAGAATAGCATCACGATTATCACTATTGAAAGCATCATGATACATCGTAGTTCCACAATATTACCCAACGAAAATTGAACCTGAGGATGTCTTCAATTTACACACTTGATGCATTTCAAACTCTTTATTGCTTGATTTTTTTGTAATTGTTCCATTTATTTTATGGAGCAACATGACAGGTATTTGAAAATATGAAAAACTGCACTACGTAAATGTTCTAAGAATGTGGTGAAAAAACACAATTCATTCATTTGATTCTGCTTTCTTCTCTTTTTGATATTGCCATGTACTTAAAGAATGTCCAGGATGGTATCGTGTGGAAGTTAGTATCGCGATTATCGTGATTATCCATGAATCATGACAGCCCCAAGTTCAAACTCATATTTGGAGTAAACAATTACCTTCTAGTTCATTGTACAGGTAGAGTAAAAAACAGAGTTGTGACCAAGGCACTCTTTTTTGTGATAAGTCAAGTCAACTACACTCATTTTAGCGACTCCAGTCAAGTTATGACTCAAGTCACAGTGTTATTTCAATGGGGAAAAATCAGCCAGAATTTTTTCAAGTTAGGCAATTTTGCAAGTTGTGACTCGAGTCATGACTTGATTAGTACAACCCTGGTAAAAAATATTAGAAACAATGGGGATGTGGTCAAACTGAGAAGTATAACAGCAATATTGTATGGATGGAGAGAGCTTTGTTGTCCAACTCCCGCTTTGAGGTCAACTTAAAGCTTATTCCTAAAAAAGCAAGCAAAAGTACATTCAATTTATTTTGCCAAAGGTTTATAGGTTACTAACCTACTACTGTAGATAGGCTTTGTAACAGAATGTGTCTTTTCCTTTTGATTGATATATTTAATAGATATGCATATAGTAATCTTTATAAACTAAATTTCTGGCTACCTTGTTCATGTGTGAGCTGCTGCACCATTGGTCTGGTTTTGTAAGTTTCTGTTTCAGGCAACAATAGTTCCACATAATGACCAGTTGTGAAAGAGTAGCATAAGCTTTATATTGCAGAGCTCTTTTAAAGTGTAAAATGTAGTTTTCTTTTCCTTCATTAAACAATGAAAGCCTTTGCTGCTCCTGTATCCAATTTCCAGGTATGCTTGATGATCTAATGGCAGTCTCTTCTACAGTAAAACCCACCAGCTTTAAGTATATAAAGATTGCACTCGGCATAGAAGTACAATAGCATTAGTGCCTGTACACATCGCATAGAATACACCCCACCAGAAGGAACACAACTGCTCACCTCATTTTAGCATTGAGATAGGGTTGTTAAAGAAATGAAAATTCATTCCAAATTTCTTTTCAGCAGTTCTTGTTACTCTGTCATTTCCAATTCTTATGTGTCCTGGTAGAGGGATTGGCAGTGGCATATAAAATATTAATTTTTCCACTCCCGCCCTTTGTTCACAGCCATGGTACCCCACACGAACTTATGCCTTTCAGTTCTGAGCAGCTGGCCATGGGTCTCTGTGGAGTGGCTGGATATCAATACATAATCTTAACTGTATGACCTTTGGTCATTCCTTCAGTTTTTGTGGCACACATAGGTGAACACCTCAAGAAGCAGTGCCCACCCTCTCCTTCCCAAAAATGATACTAATTGAAATGACTCAGTGGCAAGAATCCTGCACTTGTGCACAGTAGTCCAAATACTGTTGCAATGTAATGAACCTTCAACCTTTTAACTTTTCTACTTACACTTTAAATTAAGATAAAGAAATTTTTGGATATTAGTACCATTTCACTTTATCATGATCATCTCCTTAAAATGCTTGCCAAATATAAAGTTGGTTGTTGAGTTTGTACCTCTTTGCAGTTCATGGAAGCTTCAACTTGTATCCCAGTGCAGTAGTCTAAAATTTGTGCATCTTCTGGCACAGTGTGTGACCTGTAATTCAAAGAAAGTATTCTTGAGCATACAATTCTGTATTTTTCAACTAGCAAATTATACTAACAGTAGTTATAAAATGTTACCCATTTCAAGAGAAAAAACCTGTGAAGGGTAAGATTCCTCTCGATGAAGCATCATTTGGTAGTTTGAACTCTGTTTTAAAGTAAGTTCAAATGCATCATCCATGGTATTTGTAGGATGTAAGTACAGTGTATGAAGTCATTACTATGCAGCGCACATTCATGAAAGGGAAAATGCAGTCACTCCAATCAGAGTAAGTATGCCCCGTTACTTTCGTTCATGAATGGCCTATTTTGATCATGTGACAGTATTTTTGTTAGTGAATTGTGAAATTAAAGGAAAATTGCTTTTCCTATTGTTTGTAAAAGTATGCATCTTCAGAGGTACTTGTAATGAAATGAGAGGAGATTTGCAAGAGTTTGCTGATTTTTTAAAACAAAATTTGGGGTGACTGCCTATTGCCTTTAATGCTATATGTATAAATGTGGTTTACTTTTTGCATGGTAGCATTCATAAAGCAACCATCTGCAAGCTTAGCATTAGTAGATCCTTTCATAAAATGATGCCATCGTACATTACCTTTCATCCATCTCAGCAATGTCCTAACAGGGTCTAACAAAACAACTCAGTTTAGTCCCCATAGAGGTGTAACAACATGACTTGTCCTCATATACGTATACAGTAGTACTCTACTGTGTTGTTAACACCCTCACCATTGTTCACATAAGGGCCTGTTGCAAACAGTTTCACCAGTGCCCGACTCTTCATGTAAAGTCTTGTAAAGGTGTTGTAATCCACCTTATCATTGTCCTAATTGCAGCCATCTCACTACTGTGTCTATGATTGAACATTTTTCCAAGGTGTTGTAAAATACCTCATCATTGTCCCCCTTAAGATATGTTGATATTGCAACAATGATTTCCTCATGAATATAAAATTGTGCAACATGTTGAACCTCAAAGAACCTCACCATTGTCCTGAAAGGTATAGCAATGATCTCACCATTGTCTTCGTATGTTTCATCAATCTCCCCAATTGATGTCTTCATATAATTTGGAAGGTGTTACTATTATATTAAAACAACTTCACCATCATCCTGTGACATCGATGATTTTAGAGGTAGAGCACAACTATCCTTTGGTGGCAGATACTGTAGGTTGATGCTTCCATGGCATCAAATGTTCTCCACAAGTGTGTGGTTTGGAATCCCCATGTTGATAAATGTGGGGCTTAGAATCTCCCTAGATAAATGTGGGGCTTAGAATTCCCCTAGATAAATGTGGGGTTTAGAATCCTGTAGATCAATGTGGGGTTTAGAATCACCCTAGATGAATATGGGGTTTAGAATCTCCCCACATAATTGGTTCTCAAAGTGGTCCCTACCACCCCTGGGTGGCATTGGGAAATCTCAGGTGGGTGCTACAGAGTACACAGGGAATGGGGGGAGGGGGGCATTGGCACTAATTTGGGGGTCCCTGGCAATTACCTCATCACTGTAGCAACTTAGGGTACAATAAGGTATCCATGGGATCTCTTCTCCACTACTTCTTTCCTTCTGCTTCTTTCTCCCTCCATGCACCCCTACCCTCCCCACCTGTCTACCCTTTTCCTCCTCAAAATAAATTTTGTGACTCAAAATTATCCAAAATGGCATTAGAAATTTAATAATTTGGATTATATTCTAGGGGGAAGGGGGAATTGGGATAGTTCAAGATGAAAGGGGATGATACTCTAATAAAGTTTGAGAAATCCCTTCAGATGGACGTAGATTTTTATCTGGGTATCCTGGCTTTCACGAGTAGTTTTCTCCCATTTATATTGAAGCGAAAATGTAGTCACCCCAAATAATGCAGTAGTCTACCCTCTTCATGAATGGCTCTTGGGGAACATGTGACAATATTTTTCTCATTGAATTATGAAATTTTCAAGGAGGAACTCTTTGGTTTACCTTGAATATGCAATATTTAAGTTGGATACTTTAAAATCATGAAAGACACTTGGAAGAGAAAAAGAAGAAATTTGTGGGATTTAGCTGTTGTTTCAAAATAAGTTTGGATTGACTGCTTATGCCCTTAAAGTTGTCAGAAGAATTGGTTGCACATGTGCTGACAAAGTCAGTTAAGCACAGGTCAGAAGTCCTCTTGTGGGCACCAGTTTAAGTAGTTAACCTTACTCTATTGTGAGCAAATGGTATGAAGGAAGAATGGGGATGGGGGGGGTGTTGAAGGAGAGTCTGCAAAATTTTGGTACTTTATGGAAAAAGAGGTACTGTATGGTAGTGAGCAATAAGTTACAAGTTTCTTTATTAAATTATGCAACTTGAAGTGTTAAACTTTTAGCCACACATTTTTTTTACAGATCTGCAGCATATACTCAGCCATTTCAGCAAAGAGATGCGATATTTTGAGTTTTCTGATAAAACACCAGAATGTGTGAGCTGTGCTGTGGTCGGCAATGGGGGAGTGATGAAAGGTTCAGGCAAAGGCAAGGAAATTGATGGACATGACATGGTGTTCAGGTGAGATAACTTTTTATCAAGAAATTTTTAGGAGTGAGGAATAGGAAAGGAGGAGCAGAGAATTTAAAATGCCTCAGACAGGCCTTGAATTTTGAGGTATGCGAATGCGATCACACACCATTACTCGCCTCAAATCACTGTAAGAAGTGCAATTTTGCACACCTAGATAAAGAATGGGAACTCAGATCAGTCTATCAAAGTTTAATAAAACAGCACACCTACCACACTCCTTAAAATTCCTGAGGAGTGTGATTTCTAGCATACCTGGAAAATCTTAAACTCAAGGCATTCTCAAAAAGGTGTGCACAGAAATACCTGTTCTGCTCTCAGTACAGTGTTTCCACATTTTACCAGATGAGAGGTGTCTGGGACTACTCAGACAAAACGCTCCGAATAAATAGTGTGTGTGGCTATTCATCCTTACAATTTGCAGGTCATGTAGAACTTCCTATGGATATTTCCCATGAAAGATGGGGATGATTAATTGGGGGAGGGGATCTATGAGAGGATGCATTGATTGTTCCATGCATTTGGTTCATTATTGTAAAGTGAATCCATTGTTGCTTTATGAGTACTTGGTATAATGTACATTTGTTTGTTTATTTCTCTTGATCTTACTGACTGCATCTTGGGTTTCCTTCAGTGAATTGGGGCTTGTATGCAGTCTTTAAAATATTTTTAATTTAAATTTGACCGGGTCATTTTCAGTGCTTTGAAAGTGTGCTTCAATTTTGCTGTTTCTTATGTGACAGATTACCAAGAAAAACATGCTTAAATGAATTTCAGTTTTAGAATGCTTTCGTGAGAACATTGTGGTGTTCATTTTATTGACATCACAACTTCTTTAAAAAAGTAAGAAAATGATCTGAAATGCTGCTTAACAGGATGTAATGAGAAATGTTGATCTACTCTCTGAGCTGAAAAGGGTGTAACATTCTTTCAGGAAAGAATTCAACCTTTACACTAAAGTGTAATGTGTTTTGTGTCTTTTGCAGAGTAAACAATGCTTTGAGAAAAGGATTTGAAGAAGACGTAGGAAGCAAGACAACTCACTACGTGCTGATGGACCGCTCTTTAGTTCACATGCCAAAAGATCAAGTGCCAAGAGATGAGGTTAGTTACTAGAGCAGATATTCTGAGATTATTTACTTTTCATATGCTATGTGATATCACTGGGTTGTACACAGAGTAGGATCAGGTGATGCAGTCATCATGACCCAGGTCATAGTTGGGTATTAACAGGTCTATATAACATGACTGTGCTTTACACAAACCAAGTCAGTCATCTTCATGCATGAAGGAGGAGGTCTCAAACTTGTCAACCTCAAAACTGGCAAACCTTGAGGTTCTTGCAAGAGAACCAGGAAATCACATCTCAAACCTGGAGATTTTAAACAAGTTTCATACTTTCAGTATGAAAAGAGTTTTCTAAACTAGGAAGATTTTAGATTATTTGTTCACCCTCAAAGTAAAGTCAAGATACCATCTAAAAAAAAATTGAAAAATTCAAAAAATTAGCTACTTTTCTGACAACCATATATGGGATTCAATAATAATTAGTAACCAGCAATGGAAAGTACTGTTCTTGGTCTAAATAAACAAACTTATCTGCGTCACCTCAGATTGAGTTTTCACAGTGTGATCTGGCATTTTCACTGTGAGATGATGCCCGAAACCGTGAGACGCATGATGAAACTGACTCGAGCTAGTTGGCAAGTCTGAGGTCTTTGACTTGTAGCATTTGTTAACTGAAGCTGTTGATGGCACTGTTATGAACAGAATTAGTGGGGCTGCCTTATCATAATAATTAATAATAATAATTATAACAACAACAATGGGTTTTCAAGTTCCTGAATACAATAGCATCGTTTCACTATGAGGTGTCCAAAGTTTTGAGTTATCTGTCATTCTGCATCTATTAATATTGATTGTAAAAATCTGAAAATTTTCTGTAAAACAAATGCAATATTTCCCTTTAAATACAGTACTAGATTAGAAATATTGTATTGGTATCCTAAAGTTGATCTTTTTTGTCTTTCAATGTAGGGTATAAGGTATCTGTTTCTACCTTGTCGTCTGAAGGACTACTATTACATCAGAGATGTGGTTATAGGTGCTAGTCCAAAACAAAAACTGACAGCGGATCCGAACAGTGTCAGAATCTTTCATCCAGATTTCATCAGATACTTTCAAAAAATGTAAGTTTGAATCTTTTATGAAAATTACTCATGGCTGTACATAAGATTATATTTCAAATGAAATGCTTGATCTGCAGGTGTGAAAAATTCGTCACTGCCTAATGTTTTGGCCAATTGTTAAAAATGCTCCTTTTGTTAGGACCAGAATTTTGGCCATATGCTTAAATGATATCTTTGCTCATAATATTTTTTAGCTAAGGTCAATTTCAACTTTAAGTGTACAAGGAGCCTGTATACTATTTAATATTCTGTTGCCAAATGAATAAAAAACAGAAAGTGCCAATGACTTTTGCCTTCTATTATTTTACAACAGCAGTTCTCAAGTGTGTGTGCTGTGGAGCATATTTTCTTGAGTTTTTACTTGGTTACAGTTTTAGTAGCCAGAATTGAAGTATGTAGTTTGCTTTCTTAACAAATTTAAGACACGTTGAATCTTCTGCAGGCCATTCTAGAGCTCTTAGTAGATCACCAATGGCCTGCCTGCTACCAACTGTAAACCCAGGCACTACAGCAGTAACATTTAGCTTCTAAAGTAGCCTACATTGCAACGACTCACTGTTATGTATAAAACATAGATGCAAGGGCAAACTGAAGTAAGATATGCCGTGAACATCTGATTTGTGCAGTTGTTCATGCATATTCAAGTAATCATAATGCATATGGCCCCTTTCCTGTAAATAGTGATCTAGATTTAAATCAGTGCATATTTGTTTAGAGGGATGGAAAAGTTACATAAATATATGTCTCCTTTATTCGTTTTGACTCTAGATGGATGGTCACAAAATCGTTCCGTCCCTCAACTGGTGCTGTAATGTTCTTTGCTGCTCTACATGGAGGTTGTGATGTGATCTCTGTATATGGAATGGGCTTTAATTCACAGTACTCTGAACATTACTACGATACAGAATATCAGAAGTATACTAACTTTAAGGGAAGTCATGATTTTCAGAAAGAGATAAGTATATTGAAAGATTTACATCGAGATGGGATCATCACTTGGTATACTAGAGACATTAAAGACTTTAAAAGCTAGTTGGTTTTTGAACTGTGGTGCTTCTAAAACAGGTGACCTAGAAGAGGCTGTACTCCATGTTAAGGAGTGGTCAAAGGTCATGCGTGGCTCTTGACAGAACAGATGGTGACAAAGAATCTAATGATGAGAGTATGCCCAGTATGAAATGGAAATGGAAAAAGGAAAAAGGAAAAAAGGCAGTGGCCTGCTCGACTTAAACCATTTGGTTAGAAACTGGGCCGTAAAACCTCATCTAACTAACTAACTAACCCTTATCTGTGATTTTGCACCCTCAACTGAGCATAAAGATCATTCAATGAAATTAGGACAAATTTGTTACCTGAGTACAGAGTTCCTAATACATATGGGAGAGTAATGAATAATTCAGGCATGGGCAAGGAGATTGATGGATTCATGGCAGCAGCCAGAGAGGTAACAGAAGCTAATGTCAGGGATGTTTGCACCGTTCACTTATGCAGCTTATTCATTATTGGCTATATGTTGAAATGCATACAACCTACGTGGAAAAGAATGTTACTTTGGAAGTATTTTCTGTTATAGTGAAATGGTGAAGTGTTGGGAGCCATTCCAAAAAATGGTCTGGTTAGGTGGGGGAGGGGGGGGTGTGGGGAAAGAGTCTCACTCGCTTTGTGCATTAGGCATGTCATCCACCAAACCTACCCCATGATCCACAGCCATCAGAATATCCCACACCCTTGTGTGTTTGTGTTTGTTCAATTTTTCTGTCAGTATAATGGCCTCCATGAAATTTTTTCATAATAATTTCATCTCTCCAGATTAAAAATGTCAACCACTTAAGGTGTTAGACAAAGTTTAGATTTGTTTTGTTGTGTGCATACAGTGTGTTTGCTTGTAACATATTTAACAGCTTAGCTCAAGATCTGTTCAAATAAGGACACATGTGAGTTAGCTACTGTGTGAATGTAGTAATTGTAACATTTAAAGGGGTGATATGCTTACTCTGGTATCAAGCTTGGTTTGACCATGAATTACATAATTAGAAATGACAGCACATTTTGAAATAATGCTGTGAGTGTGATGCATTCACATGGACATCATGTAAAACAGTTGCTTCACATTATAGAATGGTCGTTCATGAATATGTAATGGTAGACACCCAAAGCACCATGGTATTTGTGTAATTGTCTCTTTACACTTGTATGCAATAATTTTATGCAAGTATGTGAAAACTGTGTAAAAGGCATACAAAGCTTTGATAAACTAGTATATTAAAGTGAATATAGGTGGGTAAGATTTCATGTGACTTTATTAGGGGTTGTAATGCAACTAGTGTTGCACCGATGCTGCAAGTAGCCAATATTACCACTATAGATATTTAATTCTCAATATAGGCTGACACCGATATGATACCAAATTTGGGAAATAGACATTCTGTATACTAAGTGTAGGCTACCTGGTACCACAACTAAGTTTCATTTCATCTTGATGAGGTTAAATGTTGGAACTTGCATTCAAAATTCTGAAACTGTGTAGTACTATCTTCATGACATATAGGATGATAAATCTCCACAGGGCGATATCAGCATTCAGGGATTCGCCAGAAACTCAAAAAAGGGGGGATTTATTACTGCTAAACCCCAAGTCCAAATTGATGCTGTCCTTGGCCAAAGTTACAAGTGGGTTCAGGGGGACAAAAGCTTGCTTCAAGGCCCCTGTAAGGTACAATCTGAAGGGTTTTAAAGGCCATTTATTTATGTAAGTTCAAACATTCCTGCAAAAGTGTCCTCTTCTTAAGTAAAAAAAAACCAAGATATTGACAATATTTTTACTTTTATGGAAATGAAAAGGGGGGGATTTTAATCTCCTTCTGGAAAGGGGGGCCAAATCCCCCCTTTCCCCCCATGACGGAAACCCTGGCATTTACAATAAATTTACCGATACTGGTACAGGATGAAAGTGGGGAATATTGGCCAGTGCCGATGGTGAATACCAATTATTGGTCCAACACTACTGTAAGTGCAACAAGGTTATTAAAATTCTTGCCATAACCTTTTGAACCATTCACCGATGACCTGTACAGAATGTGGGCAACATCTCAACTATGAATGGATTCAAAGGCTGATATTATCAATTTGCTGTACAGCACAGTCTGACTGATTAAGTTATGTATGTGATACCATGTAAAATGTTACTAAGGTACTTCAAAGGTAGTTAAGGTCACATTTAAAGGGAAATATTGTGATTGTGTTACTGAAAATTTTCATATTGTTGAAACCAATGTTAATAGATACAGAGTGGTATACAATTCCAAATAAAGCAGTTCAATAGCCTACTTTTTCAGAAATAAGGCTCTCACAAAAAGAAATTTGGTTATTTGTTATGCAAAAATAAGTTGTTTACCCAGACTTTCAAAGATTCAATTCAATTCTTGTAAGGCATAATATTTTGAGGAAATAAAGCTGTTGATAGAGTTTATTGGTGAAACTGAATGGTTTAATAATATTAAAAGTATTATTTTTGGTTTTGATGATAAGAGAAATCTATGCATTCATGGTGGTGTGTTTGGGTGTGTGTACTGTTTGTGTGAGTTTTTTTTAGGTAAGACTGAGGACCTAAACAATGGATTTCAGGACCTCAGGAGAAAATTCAATAGATTTCTTATGTCCTCTGAATTTTAATAATAGGCAATCTATTGTTAAGGTTAGGGTTATGGAAGGAAACACAAAGGAGGTAACAATGAGGTCCTCAGTTTGTATATATAATCGACTTGTCTGGGTGTGTTTACATATGTGCTTAGCTTGTTAACACGATATCTCAAGAAAGGAAACTCCTACAGTTCTCACGCTTAGTCCATAGATGCCCCATATTGAGAGAAAGAACCCTATTATTTTTTGTGGAGGTCAAAGGTCATCTGGATTTCTTTGTATGCCATTTTATTGCATGTTAATTGCAATATTTCCCTTTAACGTAAAACTCCTAAAGTGATTTAATAGGTTGAGAATATAGCAGGATAGTTTGTTAAATCCAAGCCATGACAACCTAGCTCACAACATCTTACCTCATTTATCTGACATACATCATCTATGCATGTATCACATTTTAGAGGGAAAACATTGATCCAATGATAACACTGGTAGGAGGACTCATTACAGATCAGGAAACCCTTTATCAGTGTAGGCTCAGAATTTGAGGGGGATATCCCCCCTTCTAAATTATTGGGGGGGGTGGTTTGGTTCTAAGAGGGGATCTCAAAAAGTTGCAATTGAAAAAAATGGACTTTTTTACCCAATCTGTTTTCCCAAAAGGAGCATAAAATACCCCACATAGTTTTAGATTTGTGATAATAAAGCAAGAAACAAGGAATCTTGCCAGCTGTTGCAAACACTGCCTTCCATATATTATTTTGATTATGTTGTTTGATTATCTTAGTGCATTGGTGAATTTATCATACTCGTGGTGTGAGCATGGGCAGTAGTGCAAGAGTATTGGCTCAGGCTCAAAGTACAATTAAGTAGGCTACTGGTGCACATCTGTGTACCTGTGCACATGGTTTTAATGAGTACAAGTAGGAAAAGTCGCTTTTGCAGCAATTCTTTAATTTCAAATCTGGGAATATGAGTACGTATGCGAAAGTGCAAGTACAAATAATAATGTACAAGTTTTCATTTCATACCCTTGCAGGCGTGATGCTAGTGGGTATGTAAAATTTATGAGTCATCATCTTGGGCTGTCCATGTATATAAGATTACTTTTATATGCAGGAAAGGATGGCTGAAATTGGAGAGCACAGAGTTATTTGTAGTTATAGTGATGAAATGTTTGTAAAATAGAGAAAAAATGTATAATAAAAAAATTTTGTCCATGAATTCAATCACATTTTAAATGAAGCCATGAAAAAATGCCACTTGCAATTACTGCTATATAAGTTGGCATGTAATTACTGCTATATAAGTTGGCATGTAACTACTGCTATATAAGTTGGCATGTAATTACTGCTGTATAAGTTGGTATAAATTAAAACCCCAACATGGCTATTTCTTATCTGAAATATCTGAAGAATGTTGAAGTTACAAACTAACATGCCTTTTCAAGTTTCATTTTTTTTTTTTTTAGATGAAAGGCCAGAGATATTGACAAGGTTACAATGCAAAAAATGTAGTAGTTGGGCTGGCATGGCTTTCTAAATATACCTTAGTACATTTTTGCAAGTTTGTAATGTCTGCTTTGATTTGTATAAAAATTATTTCAACATGTAGAGTAGCTTCTCTGATGGCTTTCACACACAGCATCTGCTTCTTGAGGACTACTGGTTGAGTTGAAATCAAGACCCACTTTTAATCTCAATTTAATTATGTCATGACTTCATGTACCCTTTAAGCTTTTTCTAAGGAAACAGTGAAACTGCATCCTTTAAAGTGTTTTTCACTGTAAGAAAAACTAAAAAAATGTTGTCTTTCATGAAAAGGGGCTGTAAACATTTCCCCCAAACAGACTAAATGTTTGATACATCTTTAGTTTCTCTGTTACATATTGAGCTGCATTTAGCTATATACTTAGCTTCCATTCTGATAATTGGCTGTTGTTGAATATTTGCTGTCATGTGATATTAGACCTACTATTAGAAATGTGTTTATTTTATTTCTATGAACGAGTGGTATTACTATTTAATTGATGAAGCATCATACATGAAGAGTTAGGTTCCACCAAAACCAATTCTGAAAATAATCAGGTTTTTAACATGATGAAGAGTGTTCATAATGCAATGTGTACATCTATGGCTGACTTTATATTTGGGAAAAAATGAATGTCAGGCATGTTGGAGCAGTGCAATGGTATCATATTAGTGATATGCCCAGTAACATTTTTGAATGTGACATTTATAGCAATTTGTAACCAAAATTCCCTAATTCCCTTGTATATATCAGTGGTTTTTATGTGTAACCCATGTACAGCACCTCTGCAGAATCCATGTGTTGGAGATAAGTAGGGCAGTGTTTGACCCACAAAATGGAAATTTGTACGTTTCTTGCGTGTAGTTGCATTTTTGGTTTTACAGAAAGGGAAACCTTCAGAAACAAGTTGTCAGTGATGTTGGCAAAATGATGGTTGCATGGTAAGATTATTTTAAGTGTCATCAGGTAATCATGCTCTTTTTCATAATCTTCATTGTGTTGTAACATTTCGACCCTACCCATGAAGGCAAGGATACTTAAGGGGAAAATGCACTCACCCCAATTTGAATTAAAATGCTATTTCTTAATTACTCATATGGCTGTTTTCAATCAAGTGATAAAATTATTCTCTGTGAATTTTTGAAAGTTTGTGGAGAAATTTCTTAGTTTACTTGTATATTGCAATATTTATGTTCTTAAACACCATGATAGATACCAAGGAAATATAAGGATTGTTCAACAGAAGGTTGAGGTGACTATATATACAGTTCTCTGTGTAATCTACAGTTTGAGTTTGGTCTCTTAGTATGTCTGTTACAAGCTAGTGATTCTTGTGGATGGGCACATCAGTACGGAAATAGCAATATATAACAGCTTGGGGTTATGTTTACTTTTAGGGACGCTTTTCAGACTGTATTTATGATGATAAGAATGGGGTCTGTTAGGTTTATCAAATGACCTGTAAAGTGATGTATTGCATCTTGTAAGGTTACAGATATTATGTAATTAAGGTATGGTTTTATATCTGATGCTTAAAGATACAGGGTATGTTGTGATGGTGATGCCTGAAAATTTTCTTAGTGTTGCTCATTACTATGGCAAGTAGCAACCCTAGCAATGCTATTAAACTGGGGTTTCCACTGCCTCATACAGAAACATTTTGAGCAAATTTTGATGTCAACTTAGGTCAGCAAAATGTACTTTTAAATTGATACATGTGAGGTAATGGGTCATCAGGCATGTGGTGGAAGAC
Source organism: Holothuria glaberrima (assembly GCA_009936505.3). Taxonomy (NCBI): domain Eukaryota; kingdom Metazoa; phylum Echinodermata; class Holothuroidea; order Aspidochirotida; family Holothuriidae; genus Holothuria; species Holothuria glaberrima. The sequence continues at coordinate 3,558 of WURT03562246.1, read as the reverse complement.
ACTACTCCACAGGAAGGAGTGTCTCAGGACAATGTATTTTTGACTGGGACGTACACATGGTGCACTTTTGCTTATATAGGACTGCATGGATACATGCAATTCCAATGCAATTTATGATTACGAGACATCGAGTTCAGGTTTGGTGTAGATGAGATTCAGGAATGCCCGAGACAATGGTCTTTCAACTTGCAGAGCCAATTAATAACCCTGGGTGGAAAAAGTCGGGAAGCTGGAAGGCTCCTTCCCGGGAAATTTGAGTATTTGAAGGGAAATTTTGGTCATTGCATGCAGGGTAATTAACCTTTTTTTATGTACATGAAAATATGGAAGAAATTGTGAAAAATTTGACTCCCTTCATGGGAAATAAACACTATTCCAGCCCTTTTAATAACCTTCTTGCATAGGATTGTATTGCATTGAAAGGTTACTTTCAGTTGTTTCTAGCGAATTGAAGTGTACTTGCTCATGTTTTTTGGAACTAAAACTAGAACTGAAATGTGAGCTGTACTCGGTCAGGTGTGGTTGCGTGGGTGCTAGTGTATGATATAAAAATATTTTGGTCAGGTGCTGTTCATCTTAAAAGAGTTGAGCTCTTCCTATTTGTCATAAGTGTGGCTAAGCTTCTGCGGTACAATGGATTGATTCATTATTTATGAGTACTACGATTGTCAACTATTTATAGGATCCAATCTCAGATCTTTTTTATTATGGTGGATATCAAAAAGTATAAATATTCCATGAATATAATTTTTTAGTAACTTTTATCAACAAGAAGGAAATAATGACAAGATTTGTGAAATGTAGTGGTAGAGCTACAAGGGACCCCTGTCTTTCAATAGTTTGCACCCATCTCCGCTCCTCCCAACCCCATAGCTGCTATCTGGCTCTTTTCCTCATTTGAAATTGATGCATCTTGAAGTCAAGGTCACAGCAATTTCACTTTTCTAGTATCCTAACTCCCTTCTAGCACTGGTGTCCTTGCACAGGCAATTTGACAATATTCAGCCAATAGAATTGGCAGACATTCATTTCTATTTTATGCACAATTTTTTGGGCTGAATAGCTCAAAATAAAATGTATTGTTTTCCGTGGTAACCCCAAATTCCCTGGAGTAGATGCCTACACCCCCCTCCTACTTTTAGACTCTGATTCAACCATTGTTAGGACTGTCAACAAACCTTGTTGAGATTATTTAGTCACTGCAAGAATAGATCAGTCAATTTTTTCCATTACCCGCACCAGTTGTATAGTACCCTGCAAAGCTGGAAGTGTCCTCTATGCCTAAATCAGTGAGTTGGTTTGATAAGAGGTGGTGTAGCCGGCAAACTAAGTGTGCCCAGCAGGCCTAGGGGATAGTAGTTAGCTGCTTTGGAAAGTGACAGATGAACTTTAGGCAAGTTCATCTGTGAGACCATAGTAAGTAGGTGTACCTTTGTATTGAATATTACCTTTGTATTGAATATTACCTTTACCAGAAATTTCAATTTTGTTACATAAGTTAACCACAAAGATGATGCTGCTCTGCTACTGTAACTTTTTTTTTTTTTACTACAAATCAGTAAAGTGCAATATGATGCAAAGTGATTAAATAAATTTATGATTGATTCAGTAAACTAGTTTTGATTTTCGAGCAGGTTTTTTATTGTTTGTGATTGTTGTTTTCCTCAATTGCATCATGTTACTGTGACAAACCCTAAGGTGGTGGAATCCCACTTCTGCCCACTCCCTATCCCATAACTGTAGTCTAAAAACTATGTAGTAGTTACTGCTGTATTGGTGGGGTGTGATTTCAGGCCAGGTTGTGAAACTACCTGGGCTGATTAAGGAAAGTGAAGAGTTGAAAACCATTTTAATTCCTGAGTAGTTTTGGAAAGTGTTTATAATAAAGTAGAGGTTCATATACCTGCATGCTTTACTAAACCCTTCACTTTAAGCTCATACCAGCATGCTGGTGTGAGCCATTGTGATCATGCATCATTACTCTGTTTGTCTATCTTATCCCATCTTATATCCTATCCTATCCAATCTAATATCCATCCGTCCACAATTGTTCAAAATACTCCTCCTCCCACATGCTTGGATGGATTTGTTTGAAACTTGGATACAATGTTCCTTGGGTAGTGGGCCATTTGGGATGTTCAGGAATTTTTGGTCCAAGGTCTCATGTGGGCCCTATAGCCCATTTTATGAAATTCTGCAAAGTGCTTCTATTGATTTTTTTGTGCAATGTTGAGTAGTTTGTCATGATACTCTATTAGAGGTCCCTTCAGGTTGTTCAGGAATTTTTGGGTCCAAGACACGGGATGGGCTGTAGGGTCCGTTTTGTGAATATTGCAAAATGTTTAACCCCTCCTCCATTTAATGTTAAACAGAGTTGACAACCTGTCATAATAATGCTTGGTTAGTGGATTGTCCAATCATGGTATTCTGGACGCTGTGGTCAAGGTCCCATGTGGACTGTGGCCCATTTAATGAAAATCTGCAAAATGATTTTCCTCCTACAAATTCTCTTGTAAAATGTTGATGGTTTGTCATAATGATACTTGGGTTGTTGTACCTTCTGGGTGTACAGAAATTTTGAGTCCAAAGATGTGCCCTGTAGGGTCCATTTTGTGAAATATTGCAAAATGGTTAACCCCTCCTCCAGTAAATGTTAAACAGAGTTGATGGCCTGTCATAATGATGCTTAGTTAGTGGATTGTTTATATTTTTGGGGAAATTTTGGGCCAAGGTCCCATGTTGGCTCTGTGGCCCTTGTGATATTCTGCCAGTGATCTGTTCATGGTTTTTGGTCCAACGTCCCACGTCTTAAATCATTTGAGGTCATTATCCCATGTCTTAAATCATTTGAGGTCATTCAAAGTCATATGATGCTTGTACTAGTAAATATGAACCCAGGGACCCTGTTGAAGGTATGAGCTTCTGCACCACTGATGCTTTAGTCTTCTTAATTGTTACAAGTTTTGTTAGGACACAAAGAAAATTTGGGGGGGGGGGGCTGTAAGCCATTCTCCCAAAGGCTGGTAATGGTGGAGAGCCTTGGCATCATTGCAACACTGTGACTATTACCAAGAACTAGACAATCAGGAAACCTTTCCAGTTCATTAATACCCTGAGTACCACTGAGGACATTTTTGTTGAACATACAGTATAGTGCACAGAAAATTCCCAAGTGGTTCTAGCAGACTTGATCTGGAAACCTATTGTATGCAAGACTAACATCGTCACAACCAAACAACCTGCCCTTTCCTGAATATTTACAATGGGAACCTTTGGTAATCATATTGCTTGAGGACAGCCAAGTGGCACAATACTACTGGAAGGATGAAGAAACTGTGTCATTGGTAAGGATTGGCATCTAAAATAGTGAAAATACAGAATTAATACAAAACTTGATTATAATCTGGCAGATCTTAGGGGAAAGCATTTCCTGGTCTTGGATTGGAACAGGAAGATGTCAGAAATATTTTCTTCCAACATTTATATATATATATATATATATATATATATAGGTCGATAAAGGTAGTAAAAAGTGCTAAAAGTTTGCGGAAAATTCCA
>WURT03562135.1:6458-20945 GCA_009936505.3 Holothuria glaberrima | reverse complement strand
ATAATGTTCCAGCATATTTAGTAACAAATTACAGCATTGAATAAAGAATCACACCCATGTTCAGGTTTTACACCCCAGTGTCTGTCTTTTTGCCCCAGTATTGTATTCTTACACTGATGGATTAACATTCAGAAATTATCTGCAGAGATTTACTCTACAAAAGTAAGTACTCAAGTGATTGTTAGGCCAAAGAGAAAGTGTTGGAATAGTCATGGTCATCTTTTGGGGAGACCATGCTAAAAGGTATAACAGAAGGCTTAGCAAATTAGTGTTGTCCAAAGCACAGAGTAGCCTACTCACTGTATATGGAATGTTTGATTGAACAGTAGTAGTCTCATGTTGGAATGTACTTAGCTAAAATTAGATGCTAGGTATCATTGGTGCAATCAGGGAGCTGGAAGATGAGCTCCCAAATCTTGTAGTCAGGGAGCATTTATTAAGTAGTTTGCAAACCAAAAAAATGCAATGAGCTGTTATAGGTGAAATAATGAGGGTAACAAAGGCAAAACGAAACCGTGCCTTACAATTGTCCTAGCAACAGGTGCCATTACTCTCCGTTTGGTGAAGTAGGCTGGCTTGCCTGTGTGTAAGCTGATGCTTATATTCAGAGTGTAGCCAAGTCCGAGTGTAGTTATTCCACTTTATGTCATAGATCATATTTCCAGAAAAGCATGACAGTGGGTCTTTCAAAGCTGAAAATTCACTTCATCAAAAACCAGCAAAAATTAGCCAAAATTTTAATTTGTCGAAAGTAAAATGTGAAAACCTATATACTTGACACATAAAACATTCTGAAGGCTTGCCTTCAGTCATGATACTTTGACTTTATCATTCACAAAAAATGTGAATAAAACTTAGCAGACATTATCAAGAAGTTCCAGGGATTATAATAGAGAGAAACAAATCAATATGATGCTGTAAAATGGTATTTTATTGAAAGTAGTTCCAGTTAGACTGACATCATGCATGTAAATGGACAGGTGGAAGTGTCTTTACTGTTAAATCATAAATACATGTGAGTTGGCACACTATGGAACTACTGGAGTTACACCAAATTTTTATTACATCAAATTAACCAAAGGTTTAGCTTGCAAAGGAGAGAATTTACAGAAAAGGTTGATGTAAATTTACTGTACGTTTAATCAATGATACTACAGTGTAATGGTATGATTCTGTAGAGATAATAAATGATGACGTGTGTTTAGTAAATATACTTACCCTGTACTGTTTGTTATAAGAGCAAATTTTTTTCTTCCCCTTTTGCCCATCTCCATCTGTTTGTGTCCACCTTTAATACCGTCTCACCAATCTTATAATACAGAGGTGCCCAAGGAGTGAGGCAGTGGCCATTGAATTATACCTGCTACAGTTGGTTTGATCATTAATGTACAGTATCACCAGTCCCATAGTGCTCAGGAGATAATGCAGATGATCACCAAACAATTGCACACTTTATCAATAAAGCTATTGATAATTTTGTTTCATGTTCACAGCCATAATTTGTCATGATATACAGTAGCTTCATATGATAAACAGTGGAAGCTTTAATTTCATTTGAAATCAGCTTGTTCCATGTTGTAATACAGCTGCAGTAGTTGCAGCTCATGTGCAGAAGATTTATTTACTAAAACCCCACAGAACCGGACACTAGTACAATTGTGATGCAATGAATTTGTCTTAGTCAAAATGTCATACAAGCAAAGAAATGTCTGACATCTGCAAGGAGGTTTAAAAACTGTATGTTTTTGTGCCTAGAATGTTTTCATGTTAGCCATTTGCTAGTTGCATGTAGTGCCAAGAATGCTACCTAGCAAAGTTCATATTGCTCTGAAAAGTATTTATCATGCTAGGAGCCTGGTCATGAATCTTTGAATGTTTGTTGGCAGAAGAGAAGCCAGAGCCTGTAAGTTTCACCAGAAATTACCAATTTGGCCAGCATTTAGTAAAATGCAGTCATTCAAGTAAACCTATAATTCCTATAAAAAAAAACCCATATTAAAAAATGGAGCCTATATTTGTTGGAAGATGCTTATAAAACCTATAAAAAACCTATATTTTTGTATTTTTAACTGTGAAGTGTGAATAAGTAAAGGAAAAAAAAAGCAGAAGAAAAATCAGTTATACTCTCTAGCTTCATAACTTTGTTTCAGACCTGTCATGTGGAGTTTTTCGGAGTGCACACTGCATACCCTGGGTTCCCATGTTTAGATGATGAGATAAATGAAGTATGAAAGTGGACACTCTGCCAGGACATGGCTGTCAAATATCAACTACTATATTTCGGTGCCTAATTTTCCTCTGATGTATAAAGATCCACCAATATTTCACCAATAGGTATATGAGGCAGGGGAAGGGGGTGGGCAAGACTGGGGGGCTGCAGCCCCCCTAACCAAAAATTCTGGTGAAAATTCGGGCAATATGCTCAGAATTTTTCAGGCACTTACTGAAAGAAAAATGAATTGCAATGATGTAGCTAGCTAAAGGAAATCAATAGTTTAAAAAAACTTCCTTGGTAAGTAAAGTTCTGATTTGAATTGCACCAGGACCTATGTATTTGGTAGTTCACCATTGTGTTTTTCTATGGTTCAACTTATAATTATCAGTGGCATATTTAGGGCACCCCCTCGCCTTAGACCCCACCCCCAGGCCAGCAATCACACAACATACTGCATGGTCCCTCCGTGAGATAAAATCTGGCTATGTCACAGATTATTACCACTATTGTTGTAAGAACTTTCGCAAAATTTATAACCAAAATGGAAGGTAAATAACATGACAAAGTGATCGAATGTAACTAGCATGCAACCGTTTGCAATGAACATTAATTAACTGGTGCATGTCTATATAATATGTGCCTTAACGTGTTGAACATGCCCGGAGTGCGCGAAAAATTTTTGGTTACATTTTTTGGGCATGTTGTTACAGCCCCCCACCCACTTCAAATCAAATTGAGCTCCTTCACCCATGATTTCACCTGCAGAAAGCCTATATTTTGAGGAAAATGGGCCTATATCTTAAAAATTTTAACCTATAAAAAACCTATGTTTATCTTTTTTGGCACTTGAATGACTGTAAAATGTCCTTGGATGCAGTGTCTCATACATCTTTTGAATCACCAAGGACTTCATTTGAGCTGTGAAATGACCATGACTTTGCTTAAAGGGGCTCATTGAGTTGATATGGATTATTTTTGTGACTAGTTTGAAGGAAAACTTTGCATGACAATGCTTCTAAAATAACCTCATTTCTCATATTTCACTTTTTGTAGGTACCGAAAATGTGAAAAATTGTAGTTCTTGTGGATAGGGATTGCATATGATTACTATGCAATGGTAAAAAGTGTCTGGTCACGAATTTGTAGTAAATGGTTTGAATCATTAATTACCCTACATTGTCATTTCAGTTGTGAGTCAGATGTTCAAAATATCTTAGTTTGATCATTTACCATCAAGATGTGAGTAAATTTCAATAGGTGTGAAAAAAAATCATGAATTTTGTGAACCAACTCAATAAGCCCCTTTAAAATATTCTGGCAGTAGAGAGGCAAGTGTATTAAATGTTCATTAGAATGACCAGTATGTAGGAAAATAGCCTTGGATTCAGTGTTTCGTAGTGTTATATGATTCACCAAGGATTTCATTTTGTCTGTGAGATGGCCATGACTTTGTGTAGTATATTCTCGGAATAGAAAGGCAAGTGACTTTAGTAAGTGACCTATAGTAATTCGGTTGACCTATAGTCGGTTTCTGTAGTAACTGTCTTTGTCAATGCTTTTGTATAGCTAGTTGTATTAGTTGTATTCTGATGATGGTCAAGGACAGACTGAAAATTTAATGCACTCAGGAGAAAGGGAAAATGAATCTCTACATTTTATTTATTTTCCTTGAAGTTACATTTAGAGTCGGAATCGCTGCATCTAACCCCAAATCCAAATTTAAATTTTACTTCAAAAGGTAGCATATGTTGCACCAGATTGCAGGTAAGCACACCTAATTTTTCAAAAATTTTCAAAGGGGAGGGACCCCCCTCACCTTTAACCCCCCCAGGCCAGTGATCACTCAACATACGGCATGCCCCCCCCCCTTGAGAGAAATCCTGCATACACCACTGCTTGAAGTTATTGTTTAAAAAGTCTTATCTGAAGTATCACCAAAGACTTCATTTTAGCTATGAGTTGGCCATGACTTTGTGTAGTATATTCTGGCAATAGAGAGGTAAGTGACTTTAATTTTCACTAGAAACCTACAAAATTCACTCACCAGTATTAAATGAAATTACCTTGAAGTTATTGTTTAAAAAGTCTTATCTAGAGACTATCAACAAAGACTTCATTGTAGCTGTGAGATCTGCATTATTTTTGGTCTATTCAGAGTTTATATAAACCAGCTACAAGTTTCACTGATGCTGGTATATATGTATAAACTTTACCTGATCTGTAGGAAACCTTCAAAGCTTAATTATGCTGCTACCAAAAGAAAGCTTTGTTATCAAACAAACTTGTATGGAATTGACTGGAAAACTTAAGCTGACTTTAGGCAAGTTTCCAGACTTGTTATGAAGTCGCGATTTGAATCACATCCTGCCAACACTAACTTCAGGACGTAAAAAATTCCAGTAATTTTCCCTTATTGAAATAACACAGAGACTTGAGTCAACATGATGACTTGACTCGAGTCCCTAAAATATCTCAACTTGATTTGCTGAAAAAAGAGTGACTTGGTTTTGCAAGTTCCCAATGTTAAGTCTATTTCATGGAATCACAGTCCTATGTATAGTCCTAGGTTATATTCATCAAAAAAAAAAAAACATGTACAGTTAAGTAAGCCAATTCCATGCTTTTCCTTCTGCATCAAAACATCTTTAGGAAAGCTGAAATTACTCTGCACAATTGCAATATTTTACTACATTTATCCTTCTAATAGTAACAGGTTGTACTGAATTCATAAATTTTGTCTCTACTACACAGGAACTATGTCAAAAGAAAATTTAAACATCGGGATTGATATTGATTTGACTCGTGAATAAGTTTCACAATTGTGAGTGTAAATTATTTCCTTTTTCTTTCACCAGTAATCGTTGGTGAGTATACATCTGCCACAACATACACGTGTACACTCACCAGTTTCAGTACATTTGTGTGTTTAAGCACTCTTCTGTAGCATTGTGTTTCATGTATAGTTTGTTGCATTCATTTTGTATGCTTATTGGTCACTGCAATAGTTTACTGCTGACTACTTTATTATGTCGATTTTTTATTTCACTGCGAAGATTTCCATTTCAAGTACGTACATTTGAATTATTATGCAAAAGTTTTCGTTAAAGTTATTATGACATGCAACCCAAAAGAGCTGTTTTAAGAGTAAAAACCCCAAGAAAAATGGAATTATTTCCATATCTTGTCTCTCCCTAAAAGTATACCTCTTCAAAGTCAAAAGTAACTAATCAATTGCCTATGCAGGGATAACGATGAAGAGTGTTGAAAAATGATAACCTTTCTTTTGCTCACTCTATATAACAACTTATCTCTTAAGTACTTGTCACATAGGCCTAGTTAATTATAGCTTGGTAATAATGATACTGTATTTTTCAAGAAGAAAAAACTAACTTCCCAAATAAATATCTTAGAATTACCACTGTTACAAGTGTCCTTGAAGAGAAGGTTGAAAAAGGAAAGCACATCATCAGACAAATTTGTTGAGTTCCTCCTTTTGACATCACAAAATTGCATGTTTAGCTTGTGTTTATTCATGATACAAGTATAAAAAAAGAAATTGTAAAATGTCATTGCTTGATGTGTTGATGAGAATTAAGGCGATTTTCCGAGTTTTTTACTGGTTTTAAATTGAGCGTCCAACCATGTCATTTTCATGCCATTAAGACAAGGTTTGTAATTTTCAAGGAGCTGACCGTGACTATTGGTTGTATCGAGCTTATCTTCACCTGTTGATGTGAAATGGGCAATATTCATTAGGGTTTGTAGTCAGCAAATACCTGTAGAGACAGGTGCTCCCACTGAAATTCTTTACACTGTATTATTGTCTGTTATATATTACACTAGGGTAAAGCAGGCTTAGGTTGTGATGATCGGGCAAAATGTCTATGGCAGAGTTTTAACCTTAAAGTATGTTGTGTGAATATATTTGGACCTTTTGAGGGCACTGTACAAATGTACTGTGCAATTAGCATCTGTTTCATTTTTTCAATTTATCTTCAGGTTAAGTCCACCTGTTGATTTTTATGCAAGTCCCTTTCACACTGAGCTCTACCTGTGATGTCTACATGTACATTGCTGTTGATACACAATCTGGGATATTAACCCTGCTACAGTAGATAATGTTGTCTCTGTTTTCAATCTGATAGTTAAACCCATGGGTTCTGGAATCATGTACTATGACCTAAATGTAGATTGACTTCTCCTTTGAATTTTTAGTGTTGCCTGATCTTAAGCAAAAACATTTGATATTTTCTGTGCAACAAATTTTACCTGTAATTCAATATTCTTCATTGGTTGTACATGGCTTGTTAAATTCTAGTCTGTAGGGATTTGGCTTCAAAAGAATCATAGTGGAAAGAAGTTGAAGTATTTGTATGGAGTAGGCCTATTGGTTGGTTACAAATCTTTGGATCACAACCCAAACATTTGGTCAAGAGGAATATTCAAAGGGTCATGTGATTGTTTGTGAAAACAGGAAAAACAGAAATGGTGATGGTTTATATAGTCTCCACTTGACAAGACGGAAATCAAATGAACATGCGCAGAAACTTTTTGGTTGAAAACATCATAGTTTCAAGACCAATTTAAGTGGTTGGCTCCAAGTAAAGTGCCCAACCAGAGTGTAACTAGAGAAACTTAAATGTTGAAAAAACTGGGATATATTCTTGATTAGGTGGCCCCATATTGGAGTTACTATCTCAACAAAACTAGGAAAATACCACAAAAAAGGTAATTTTCCTTCCAACTTCCTAGGCGGGAGTAAGAGTGGGGAGGGAAGGACTTTTCAAGACTTGACATAAAAGCCCTGACACATCACATCATATATCTCCTGAATTTTATGCCTTCAGTATTAAGTGTGATACATGTAGCATTAAGAAATCTAGCCCTCTGACTTCCATTAGGGGCTCTGTTAAGCTTGTGTCAGAACTTTGAAATGGCAACCCCACTTTAGACCTTACCTTGGCCCCTGTTGGAAATGCTATAAGGCCTTGAAATTTGAAGAAATGGGAAAGCTCAGCGACATTTTTCAAAGGTGTTAATAAAGTTGAGATAATACAGCAAGTAAATACTGTTGAGCTTCACCATTACATATCTTTGATTCTTTTTTGCTTTGCAAATTGGGGCCTTTAGAATCATGTTGTACTTTCTTTCTTTTGGGAGGGGGCCTTTATACAAAAATGGTATAGTCTCTGTGCTATGAAAATATACTTATGATCAGGGATGTTAGAGTTCTGCGTTTCCGCAAATTTGCGCGTTTTCAATCAGTTGGTCGCGTTTTTAATTTTTCTAATGCCGCGGATATGTATTTTCCGTAGTTTGCCTTTTTATTTTTCAGCTGTGTCCGTTATTTGTTTAGTTATGACTGAATCGTTCTGCTCTCAAGTTTTCGCGTTTCAAGCTTCGTACATATGCCTAAAAACTTTGCCTCATCCCATGTTTTACTCCTGCGCTACATTTGTTTCTGGCTTCCTGTTCGTACTGTATGTTGGTCTATGTATGCACGTAGTCTGGTAATTGAAAGAATAGGCTACCTCTCGAACTTGTACGAAGTCGATCGAACATACATGCATACGTCATACGCGTGATCATTCTGTAATGAACGTATACCCACGTGCTCGTGATCCAGCTTTTTCATCTGCTAGTTGGGTCAAGTTGAGTTTATTTCTCGGCAACAAGAGATCACATGCACTTTCGATGAACGCAAAGCACCGCCGTCGGATCGGACAGCTCTGCTGGTTAGTGATGACCCTTGAGGATGAGATTGGTTTGACCATGTATGCCAGGAGAAAAAAATTGGACTGTACCGGCCTAATATACTAACGTTAAACCTGGCTTCTCTGTTTGTGTCATTTTGTGAAGAAAAGATCAAGTAACGCTAGGCTAGTCCTACCTAACGATAGGTTAGCCTAGACCTTGGCTGGTTATGTCAACAGTACTGGTCACTTGAAAGTCTTTTAGATGTGGACATCATGCACCTTACTTCCATGTAGGATTCAGGTATTGGCTGGCGGTAATACTCCATTCCAGTTGTTGCCACGTCCGTGTGGTTACACGCGTATTCCTAGCCTAGACAAGGCATAACGTTAGTTACATATAGCCTAGACTAGGCCGAACTAGCACAGCCTAACGTTATGTTAGACTAAGCTTAGCCCACACACAAGTAGGTAAGGATTACATTTTTGCTTTGGATTTCTAATTTAAAAGGGGTGCTTCCCCCTTTAATTACTCCCCCTCCCCCAGGCGGCGGATAGGCCGTGTCCCACTGGACCCCTGCTTCTTGCTTTGCTGCAATCAGTAATCTTCCTCTTTTTTCTTTAGCCCCCACTTACATTCCTGTATGTTTGAGACTATGTAAGGGGCCATAATAAGTTTGTTGTTCTATGAACAGAGCAGGGTATGAGCAATGTGTGTGTCTTTTTTGGCTACAGTAAAATGCCATAGACAAAAGTGATGCTTACCAAAACTCTATCCTACAATTCATCGTAAAATTTTGCTATTTGGGAAACTGTCTTTGATCATAGAAAACTGTGTGGATATCATTTGCAGATTGCATATCACAAAGTGGTCTTTTTCATCATTATATTCTACATCTTGCAAACTTGAGATAGTTATGCAAAGTGCTGTCAGGATATTATGTGCTTTAGAAAAGTTTCAATCCCTAAAAAAACCCTTGAACTGTGCTCGACTTTATTAATAATGTGTGTTTCAGAAATGAGTAAAAATCATGCATTAGTAGTACATCTGTGATCTCCCTTAACGATTATTCGGTCCTTGGGGATATAGTTACAAAGCTTTTGGTATTTCCTCAAGTTTATTTGTTATGAGGCACCATACGGTGGCATTGGTAATTTGCTCAGTGCTGACATTCAGGCACTGCTGTATTGTTTTTATTTCATGTGATGGTGTCAATTGTATCATCGAGACTTTGCATAGCTGAAAATGTGGTGTATATTGTTGTCCTTTATGTCAGTTCAAGGCTTTAGAGATCAATAAAAAATTGTCCTTGTAGTTATCTTTACATTTAGGGCATGGTCTCATGTACCTCCTGTCAACCGGAGTAACCCCTTGTTTATACCGAGGCAAAACTGTGGGTTGACACTGTGATTTCCAGTGGGTGTTCTCATGTACCCCAGGTTCCCCAGGTTCAGTTGATTGGGTTGTTATGGAAGTCAAAATATTTCTTGCGAATTTTTTTCTTGCTTATCTCCAAATTGTTAGGTAAATCATTATTAACAGGCTACTGTGGAAATGAAAACACCGTGGAGTGGTAGAGGTAAGGCTACACTTACATGTGAACCCAAGGTATAAGCCTATGCTGCTAGAATGCTGAAGCTTTTATGGGCCTTTTTTTTTTAAGTTCAATATCTAAAATTTGTCCACACCGTTTTAAATACTGTCTATGTACAGTATCCAGCTTCTTCCAAATTGATTTTGGTCTTGCATTGCTCTTGCTTGCAAGCAACATGGATGCCACACAGTATGTAACATTTCTTATATTGATTGAAGTTTCTTCGAGTCCAAAGAAAGTGAAAGTCTTTGTTTTGCTGCTTAGTTTTTTCCTTCGAATTTGTGGCAACAAACGATAGGCAAAATACCAAACTTTGCAGGACGTCTGCCCATAGATGATACTTACTTTAACGTTGTAAGGATTTCTGCTGTAGCCTTTAATTAACGATTCGCCTTCTCTAACAATTTGGAAATAACCATGAGTAAAATTACTGTGTAATGCCACAAATATGAATTAGCCTCTTCTGTGCAAAATTATAAGTCAAACTCAAACAAGGTTATACCGCGTGTTTGGTCTAGTGGTAGAGCATCCGCCTCTCATGCGGGAGGCCGGGGTTCGATTCCCAGGTTGAGTCATACCAAAGACTTTAAAAATGGAACCTGCCGTTGTGCGTGATGCCAGCTCCGCATAAGCAGTGGATATTTTGACAAAGAAGTAGGTAGAAATTTATGAAATAACAATCTGGAATAATTTGCTTTCTCCAAGGGAAATAGTTATAAGTCTCAAACAAGTTTCACCACATAGCAACTAGCGGTAGTCAGTTATTTAGGCCCTACTGCAATGCCAGTCTGTTTAGTGTGTGCAACGCTGATAGGAAGTGGAGATCATACAGCTCTGTACCTGTGTTCTATGGTTGATTACACAAACACGGTGTTTAAAACCGCAGAACCCTCCATTTGGAGGTGGATCAAAATTTTAACACCGACCCCGAGTAAGCCCTCGTTCTCACCTTACTCGCGCTCAGGATAACATGGTGTTTCCCCGAGCGTGAGGTACGTGAGAACATTATTAGTTGTTAGACTCCGCCACTGTTGTTTTCAAGAATGAATATGTCACAATGATTTCATTATGAAAGTGAATGATCTTAAAATGATTTGCAGGAATAGTTTCATGTTTAACAGTAACATGTGCTGTCTTCAGAACAGTCAAAGCATATAAAGCAAATAAAGCACAGAATACAGACCTGTACAAGTACTGTAGTGCATTATAAGCCTAGATGCTATCTACACAGTTCCAACAAGGTTTCAACTCTAGGCAAGATCTGCATTAATGAAAGTGTCAAAGTTGTTCACTGTAAATGGCTGTCCTACTTTTGTTACTTTCTTAAACTGCTTTAACTTTAGCACTTAAACAATTTTCTAGAAGACTCCTATATCCTTCTGTGTGTCATGTTAGTTGACTCTATAGAAGTAAGTTGATGCCATATTTATGGTTGAAAATCAGTTTTACACAGTACAGTATAACTTTGAAGAGGTTGATCATTCATGAAAAGAATAAAGTTGAATGCACCTTGTTGGTAGACTCAGTTTGGTCATATTATGGCACAATTAAATGGTATCAGGTACTTGTCATTGCACAGTATCATACTCTGTTACTTTATGTCAGCATTGTGCTTCCCAAGTGTTAGCATAGAATTGTATGTTCAAGAAGTCTGTAGACTAGTTTGTACACTTTCATGCATGGTGTGCCAATTGTTTGAGTGTTGTTATATTTATACAACAGTACTCAGGCCTTATTTGGGATAACTTGCAACTCTTGCAAATTCAGGTTCAACTTTCAACTTGTAGCTGAATTTGAGTGGAGTGGTAGCAGTATGCAGCTGCTACCATTAAAGGCAACTGCAACCCAATTCTTATGTACAGTATAGCCATTGACTTGGCAATGAGAAAGCATTGTGACTAGTATTGTACTGATACTGCAAGTTATTACTGATAAGGTATACTGTATTTCAGTTCTCAATTTTGGTTGATACCAGTCCAGTTGGGAAATAAACAGTCTGCCTATTGAACATAGGCTACAAGACAATGCAACTACTGTAAGTGTCATTTTATCTTGATGAGGTAAAATATTGGAACTTGCATTCAAAAATTCTCAAATTGTGCACAATTTTGATGAACATATAGGATGATAAATATTGGTTTGGTAATATTGGCATTTACTAAAATTTACTGATACAGATACAGCACAAATATGGGTAATATGGGCTGGTACAGATGGTAGATACTGATAATTGGTCCAACACTAACTGTAACATCAGGTGGCAGTTGTAAAAAGTAAAAATGGGTCCTTCGGTACAGTATACAGAAGCTGAAATTAGTACTGTACAAGCAAATCGGTTAACACATTTGGCAAACCTGAGATCAGGCTGCAAGTAATAAACAACTGTATTAAAGTGACCACAATTGTTTCCACTCACAGTAATTAGGTGGGGTGAATTGTATCAGTTCGCCATCAAGTCACTGCACTGTGTGCATGCCATGCTCACAAGATATTTTATATGGAGTAGTTTTAAATGGGCAAAATTATATCAGAAATCAGAAGAGACATGGTACAGTACAGTAAAAATAAATAAAAATGTCAATTTTATTGAAGAAGCAAGAAAGAGCCATGTATCTTCACTGAAGGAGTTGAAGCATTCATAGGAAGTATTTTTGGATATATATATATATGTTTTGTGCACAGTATCAGAAGAGGAACATGCTGACTTTAATTTTTACAGATACCTCTGTCTGCTCTGTACATGAACAGTACAGTATGTTAAGCTGTGGTGTGTAGCACTATAACACATAGAGTAGAAGTTATAGTAGCTGCACTTCCTGAAATTGGCTGTGTTTTAAAAGAAATTAGCTCCTCTTTAAGTGTACACTTACTGCAGATATTCTACTGGCAGTAGCAATTGTCTATAATTTCTCCAAATATTGTCTATCAAACAGTAAAATCCCATACTATTTACACTATTTCCTTAAAAATTGAGGCATGGGGGTTGCACTGTGTTGTGACTTGTAAACTGGGCTATCAAATAGGAAACTGTTTGAAAGAAATTGCTTCTCTATGCTGCAATGTTGTAAGATAGCTACCTGTAAAGGATGGCCACCTTTGATATCTGTTCTTGGGGAGGAGGCTGTTCAGCACCTTTATGTCATCAATTTTTGGGGGGAGGGTGTGTGTGCATTGTTAAAACTGCACAATGTGTCATGAACACCTACAGTAAGGATTGTCACCAACTCTTTTCAACCTAGTGTATATTTCCCACATGTTTACATAGATCATTCTTAGTCCAAGACAAACTTTTTTTCAAAAAAATTATCTTCATACAAAAACATTCAAAGATCGCAAAATTGCCTGAAAATGTGTGTCTATTATTTCGGAATTGCCTACATGTATCACCTTCACCTGTAGTTTGCCATCTACACATTTAGCCAAGTGTACTATTCCCCACATGATTGTCAGTTGTATAGCACTGTTATGAATCAGACATTACTCAGCAGAAAACAATTAGGGATACCCCCTGATCTGGTCCATGACCTATTTCTAGTGAGGTTTTTTTTGTCTGTGGTGATACCTCTTCTTCATCTGACATTCTGTTCCTTCCTTGTCTTTAGGTGGGTTATTCTTGATCCTGCTCCAAACCTAGGTGTTCTGGTGAGTGGATCGGAGCACAGGCTTACCCCTCCCAGCAAGGATGCTACCAAGTAAGGTTAGCTGTGCTGCTGTATGTTCCGGTTTCCCATTCAATGGATTCTGTACCATCTATATGTTTAATGTATCCCTCATTGTCTTGTGAAAATATTGTCAAGTTTGGAATGTTGTGATTGTTGAAAGTTTTGTTCCAAGTTGTATAACCTTCTGTATTTGGCATGTATGTGGCAGAACATCAGCTGTTGACAAAGAAGAAAAAATAAAAAAAAATCTTTTTTAACTGACAAAATGCTGTAACATCTGCTGAATTTTTATTTTTTCTCTGGCTTTAGTCTTTATTCTTCGTTGAGGTTCCTATGATCAGCCTTGTATGATCTTTGTAAAATTGTCAAAGAACTTACTTACATAGACCACTTCCCCTGCTTGTTGATTAAGCTTTTAATAACCTTGACAACCACATGGGAAAAAAATTAAGAATTTACTGAAATGGGTCAATAAGAAATAGTAATCAATATTTTATTTAAGCCCTCCCTGTCCAATTTAGATGGAATTAATTAAATATATTCTTTATTCTCCTGTTTTAAAGATCTGTTGAATGATTTTGTGGTTTTGTCCAGAACTGCATACAATTGTTATAAAAATGAAGGCTCTTAGATATCTCCCCTCATATGCAATCCTAACCTTGTAAAACCACGGTGAAGGTGTTCAGTTGAGGGTAATATTCAAAGAGTGGAAGTGGAGATACTAATCCTAGAAGAATGTCACATTTTGCCTTAACCATTTATGGTTACTTTGACAATTCCACAAATTTTTCCTATTAAACACTCACCACGTTGTATTCCGTCACTGCAACCATTTGCAAGAAGACTTTAGCCTGAAAACAGTCCCACTGTCATTTCGATGACTGCCCCCTACATACACCTCTAAAAAACCTAATATGGGATAAGAAACACAGCATGTCAAGTGGTCTACTGTTTAATACTTGACTTTCAG
This sequence comes from Holothuria glaberrima, assembly GCA_009936505.3. Taxonomy (NCBI): domain Eukaryota; kingdom Metazoa; phylum Echinodermata; class Holothuroidea; order Aspidochirotida; family Holothuriidae; genus Holothuria; species Holothuria glaberrima. The sequence continues at coordinate 6,810 of WURT03562135.1, read as the reverse complement.
GATTATGTACCACTTTATATGAGCATGGTCAAAATTAAAAAGTTTGTGATGAGAGAGAGGCAAGCACCCCCTAGAACCCACTCCTTGTTCACAGAATGTGAGATACCTGATTTGAAGCCTGGCTAGAGCCCTGCTAAAAAATTGTCATCATCTTATTTGTACTGTGCCTTTTGTATTCAGCCTTTGAACTTAATACAATCAGTTTGCACTTTTCGTAATTATGCGTAAAGGATGCTCTCAATTGCAATATGGGAACCTTGGCCCCATCACTGACAAAGGATAAGCAGATAAAATTATCCTCATCCTGCTAAATTTGATAGCTTGACTCATTCTACATGGTGTGTGTATTTGT
>WURT03562025.1:0-20948 GCA_009936505.3 Holothuria glaberrima | reverse complement strand
CAACAACAACAACAACAACAACAACAACAACAACAACAACAACAACAACAACAACAACAACAACAACAACAACAAATGCTATTCTACAAACACACTTTTCTGTTCCTCATAAATTCAAAGCACTTCGTCCTACGCTCTTAGAAAATATCATTTGTGAAGTTCACGCATTGATTTCCAGTGGAGTAGATGCACCCAGAATTAAGCATCATAAGAGTTCCAAGGTTCTACATTTGTAATTTTTAATGGAACATTTAAATTTCTTTGTAAATTTTATGTTTGTAAGCAGCATTGGTTTTACACCTTTGTATTTATTGCGTTAATCTGTTTAATGCAATTATGCAAAATTTTGAATTTGGGCTTGGTCTTCGTTGATTTCACGTTACACGAATTTTGCAGCAATATAGTTTCAAACAAACTTGTGGCAGTCTTAACTTCTGTAAGTATAAAACCATCATTTATGGATGAAATTTGATAAACAGTTAAAGAATTAGCCTTGTAGTTGGGAAACTTATTTTTCAGGCAATCTGTTTTTCAGAGAAAAAATTACTGTGCTGCTGACGAATAATTTATTCATCAAACCATTCCCAATTTTCAAAAGATACAACATCTTTACCTTTTAAGTTCTCAGTATGTTTCACGAAGTGAATCTATGGCCGAAGCGTATTCATTTAAGATGTTTAGAAAAGGTAAAAGTTCTGTTTTCCTAGTGTTTTCTATGCAATGAAAAATAATAGTATTCCTCTTCAACAGACTAAATGTATGTAGTTCCCAAGACGTCGAAATTCACTTAAAAGTAATGATTCACTGTTGTAAAAGTTGCATATACTTTGCCAGATCAATTATATATCAAAACCAACTCTCTGCAAAACTGTCTGGCAGTACTTTAGCCGTACGAATTTGAACCATTGCATTCAGTGTGTGGCATTTCCAGTACGGATGCCCTTGCTACCAGTAAAATACTATCAATTATCCATCTATAACAACCACTGCTCCCACAATAACTTTCATACCACGAAAACTTTTCAGGTTTCGAACTTCAGAAATTTCGACATTTATTATTAGCTTAACCATCTACTGTGACTTATTGACCTTAAACCTCTTTTTATATAGGTCTTCCAGTGTCCAGTGTCCAGTGCTTACACGTGTGAGATACATTTAAACCCATGGGTACATTTCTTAATCTCATTAAAAAGCATCGCTTACCCAGGTAACACAAAACGTTTTTAAAACGTGTAAAGTGGTGTTATAAAACGTTTTATTACACCACTGTGACGTTTTAAAAAGGTTTTGTGTTACCCGGGTAGATATTCATCCATGCTGTACATTATAACTGCAAAATAATTCTCGAAGGGGTACTCCTCTTTCCTTGAATGGGATGAAATAAAGATAATTTTTTTGCGGAAACCATACAAAAGAGAACGGTACTAATCTACATTCAATTCCACCAAAGTATATTTGGAACTTTATATTACATTATTAACACATCGCACTGCTTTATTCGCAATCTAACAAATCGTCATGCAAAATATGTATACCAACAATGAATCAACGTATTTTTCGTCTTACCACTAGCATGGCGAATTACTCTGCTCCTTGAATTAATTCAGAATCTTTTAAGGTGACAATTTAACTAGTAAAAGTTTTTTGGGTTTTTTTTCGAAAACAATATGCTCACAATTCTCTGGTAAAGGACTGTTGTAACATCTTTCAAAGGAGGAACAGGTACAACATGTGAAAGTAATCTCCAAGATGGACCATTTCTACCCCGAGGGCAAAGGCAAAAGGAGCATGGAACTGCTATATGTGACGTAATTTGCTATACCATACAGGCTAAGTCGACAATGCGGGAGAGGGACGAGAGATGCTTATGTTGGGCTTAGGATAATGACGTCATATAGGCCATTTTCAAAATTGTTAGCATCAGAAGTATGCATATAACTATTTTCAAATATCTCTCGATGAGCACAACAACGTTTACAAAAATAACAGTTTGACGCGGGATAGAAGCCGGGGGAAAATAGTATAACTTAAGAAAGGTCTGGGGTTTACAAAAACATGTTTGAACGAAACTAGTGCTTACTGGCCGAATTCTTTGCATAAGAACTCAAGCTTTATCTGTCTGAAAGACTTATTTTTGTTAGCATATTAAACCATCTTAAAGTAACTAATGAATGCAAGTTTAAGCACGGACATCAGTTTGACGTGCTTAGTACACACTTGTCGACGTTTTTATATTCCCATATCGACAATCCTTGTAGAGAATTGTGACAATAATTTTGTTGAGAACCAGTTTCTGAAAGTAAAATAGTCACCTTGTGATGTATGCTAGAGTCCTCCTTTTGCACTGAGACCAGATTCACAATGAATTTTATCAGGTGTCCTCATAATAACCTGTAATACTCAATTAACATTGAGTTGAGTAAAATAAAAATTGATAGAAAATTTCTTCAAAGGATTAACGAGAGCTTATATATTGTGTTATTTATGTGAAATATTGCAATAACTTCTGTGGACTTAACTTTCCGGACCCTTAACTAGGCTTTGCCCGTAGATCACCCCCAGGGCCCCAACGTGAGAAATTGAATGATTACTGTTTACCCTTTGATAATAGAGAATTCTTTTTCGAAAAGAGCATACAGGGTGTTTTAATTATCCAGAAACGTTTGGACATGTGTTCCCCATGCTAGTTTCTTACGCCTCTGATTTGACATCACATCATACACGTTTCAAAACAGTGCAAAGTTTGAATTTGAGAATTAATTGCCTCTTAATCGTGTGAGAGGGATCCTCCAAACCTTATTAAAGTTGCTTTAAAGATGCTTTTCGGAATTGGTTTATAAACGTGTTATTCACGGGATAAATTTTCTTACACCGACCCCATCGATGTCAACACCTATTCTAGCAATAGAACAACTTACTTGTTGCTCTGTTTACGTGGAAATAGCCATGGCACGCTGCAAACAGGGGCTTTCTGTAGGGCGTACTATGAATTAGATGGTTCATACAATAGAGATTTGTCGTCTGCTACTTGTAATGTAAAACTGGGGGTTTTCGATACTGATACAACATTACCAGGCGTTACCAAATTAAAAATCAAAATTGCATGTTTGGACGCTGAATGACACTGATGAGAATATATCAGTAAGAGTTTAAGTATAAATGTGAGCATGAATCTATATCTGGTATTTCCGAAAACTTCCGGAAAAATTCGATATTGTTGTGACAAAAATTAGATTCCTCTCTCTGCAGCTCATTTGCATGAGGTTTGTTCTTTAAGAAGGAAGCAAAAATCATTGGCTTATTTCAGGTTAACAGTCGTTTCTATTTTTGAAGCACCTACCCCTAAATTGGTGGCGGTTTCAATCTACACATTAAAGCATTTTTCTGAGAAGGTCATTTTGTGACAGGATTACTAGAAGTTAATGATGTTGCTAACCTATTGATATCAAATTGAATCCAACGAATAAAAAAAAATCCTCTTCAACCGAATAGATAGCTTACCGTTGATGATGTTCTCAGGATGTGGTGGGTCTTAGGGTATGAGCATAGATTAAAACTTCCCGTTCAACCTCCTTTTCCTAGAAAATATTCCAAGGTAAGAATAAAGCAGTTGAAAAGTAGGCAACCAAGGGACCTACCCGCTTCCCCTTCCTGGAATTCTATGTGTTCATATGATTTTATGTTATACTTTACTCCCGATAATTGAAAAAAAATCATAAATGGAATATTCCGCTTAACTTCTTGGAACATTTACATGGCCAGAGTGTATTGATGAAATGTGAGTTGTTCAGTAACTATGTAACCTATTTAACTCTGTGCTTTTCATGTAATGTGAAAAGCAAATATTCCCCCTAAACAAATTAAATGCGTGCAGAACTATGGTACTGAAATTTACCTACAAAGAGTGATGCACTGCTGTACCCTGCCAGATCAAAGATTAATCAATCCAACTCTCTTTAAACTGCCTCGCTGTACTTCAGCCGTACTTCGACCTACCATTCCATTCAATGTTTGATTTGTAGTACCGGTATAATACGAACGTTTTCCTACCATAGGTTTCAACGTTTAGCACTTCCAGTAGGGACGTCCTTCGCTAGCGGTAAACGTTATAAAATGGTCCATCCATAAGAACCATTGCTCCAGGAGAAAATTTCACAAGACAAAAACTCTTTACAGGTTTAGAACTTTAAGGAACCTAGTCGTTTATTATTAGCTTAACCCCCTACTGTGACTTATTGACATTGTTACTCTTCTACAGCCTAAAGCTCTTCCAGTTTTAAACTGTGGATCCACTACTACTTACCGTTTTCTCCCCTTGTTTTGCTTATATCATGCATTTGTACACGTCTGAGATAAAAATTCAACGTAATGAGCACGTTTGCTGATCTCATCAACAAAACTTGCTAAAAATATTCCTTTCTGTTGTTCATCATAACAGCAAAATAGTTATGAAAGTAGAATTCACATGTTAATTCGCCTCGGTAGGCAGTACTCTCCCTTCCTTGGATGGGACAAAATAAGAATAATTATCCTTATTTTGCCCCTTCCCTTTATTTTCATCCGTCTAACGGAAGAGGAAGATACTCATCATCATGAAATTCCAAGAAGGGTGAGTTTGTAAATTTATATTTCATTAAATACGGAACACTGACTTATTTGCATGATAACACTTTTTCATGCATAACAGTAATTAGTACAAGCACAATGGGGAAACGTATCTTTCGTCTAATCACAAACGTGGTAAACTGTTCTGTGCTATGAATTAATTCGGGGTGACAGTTTAGCTTGTTAAAGTTCCAACCGAATTATCACAATATCTGGTACACAAATGTAGGTATTGGAGTGTAGTTCTTCGATGGCGTAGTTGATTAGAGCTAGGTGTCTCACGCAAACAGTCCCGGGTACGATTTCCTCCTAAGACATGTTTTTCTTTTTTTTCTTGTGGGTGGAGTTGGCTTGGTAGTTGAGTGTAAGTTGCAAACTAGAGGTCCCCGGATCAAACCCCGGTGGAAACACGCGGAAATTTTCTGGGGCCTTAACTTAACTTGTTCAGCATAGCTGTTCACAGTGATGCTAAGGGGGTTTAAACTGGTGAATTTTAATTCGGTATCTGATTGTCCGTTTCAGAAAGTTGTCCGTTTTAGGAAGTTGTCTTTTTCAGGAAGTTGTGAGCTTTGCTCGGTTCAGCTGTTTGGCAGGGGTGCAGAACAAGGAATCTCTACCCCTCCAAGCACTTGGGAAAGTGGCTAAAGACTGGGGATACACTCATGTCCCTCAGATGGGGACTTTAACCGGAGGTTCCGGGAGCAGGATTGGGAGCGATTAGTACACGCACGGCTCTTTAACCTCTAAGCACTAGTCGAAAAGAGAAGGCGATTCTCGCCGGTGTTCATCCACGATCAATCTTGTGTAGGGTCCTCGATGAGCCAATTGGTTTCCTAACCCTTAGACGTTAAAGTTAAAAAAAGGAAAGAGGAACAACACATTAGGGCGCTCTCCAAAGTGGATCAGTTTTTCCTCGAGGGCAAAGGCAAAGGGAACGACAAATTGCCATATGTGTCTTAATCTACTATACTGTACTAGCTAAGTCTAAAATGCGTGTGAGGAACGAGGGACCTTTATGTTGGGTCTAGGGTCATCGGTAGCTAAGGCCCCTAACGCTAGACTAGTTGCAAATTGTGGATATCAGAAGTATGCATTTAACTATCTTCAAATGTCTCTTGATGAGCACAACAAAGACAACAAAAATCACAGTTTGACCAATTTGGACTTAAAGCCGGCTGGTTTGATTAGACAATGGGCTTGTAAAAGCAGTTGTTGTATGAGGTCTCAGTAAAATGACATGGATCAAGAAAAAAACGGATTTACTGGGGTCTACAAAAACAGAAATATATTGGTTCGAAACTAGTGTTCTCTGGCGGATTACTGTGCACAAGAACTCAACACTTATCTCTTTGAAATTATAAATTTTTTAAAGATATTACAATGTCTGAAAACATCTTCTGAATGCAAGTTTAACCATGAAATTTGGATTTCTACGCTTAGTGCATAATTTGTAACGTTTACATACCTAATCGGCACTCCTCGTAAGGAATTAAAAGAACTATTTTGACGTGACTAATTTGTGATAATAAAATTTTCTTCTCGCCATTCATGCCAGCGTCCCCATTTTGAGATAACAACAGATACTGGCTTAACCTCACCAAGTGCCTTCAGAATAACCTGTACTCCCTAATTAACACCGAATTGCACAAAATAAGAAATGATAAAATATTCTCTCAAAGGAGTAACAAGAGTCAATATTCTATGTAACTTATGTGGACTATTGCAGTTCATTCTCAGGACCACGCTCAGTCTAGCGGTCCTAATGGGGCTCCTCAACCTTCAACGTGTGCAAACTAGCGCTTCACGTCCTTACATGGTACACCTTGGATGTACTTGAGATTTCCAAAAGGCCAACTCGGAAATGTTTGGCTTCGCATCTGTCCCGATCTTCCTACTAGATAACTACTATGACACCATTTCCGTAATTAGGAGGGTCCGTGCTCAAAAGTAAGTAAACTTAATGCACTGTAAATAGGATTTCAGTCTAACTGGAGGATTGCTGTATTCCCTTTGAAAATAGGGAATTCATATTCGCAAAATGCAAATTAGGGCAATTATACTTTTCAAAAGGTGCATTTTCAACACTAATAATAAGCTCTGAGGACACGTGTCCTCAATGTCCCGGTTCCTTTACCCTGATTCAACAACATTACTTCATACATGTTGCAAAACACTACAAAGTTTGAAAGTGAGCTTTAAGTACCTCTTAGAATACTTCAAACAGTGTTAACGTAATTCAGGGAGTTTCATAATGTTTTAGGAAGTTTTATGTGGGACATAAACGTTTATTTCGAAGGACAAATGTTCTTATATTTACACTGTCAATGCCAACAGCTATTCCAGTAATGACATAACAGTCCGGGAGAATCTCCGTTTTCGGAGATAGTCAATTATCTCCAAAAACGGAGACAATTTTACCGCCATTTTTACATTTACCCACAATGCTATACGATTTGGATAATAAAAAACAAAAGGCTTAACATTTGAAACCCTTCTTGAAAATTATTACGTGCTTAGGACGGTTAAAAACATGCATATTCATGGTCCTAAATATCTAATCTACAATTTATCCGGCACTTATTGGGAGTCCACCGTGTGCATTTTGAGAAAATACCGATTAAAGCATTGGCATCTCTCAATGACCCTCATTAATGGACGTAGTACAGTCGCCTCACACACCGTGACCGTTATTGCGTATGATCGATAATTCGTGTTCTCACTGAAAGCAAGTGTACACGGTAAGTCTTAGTTTAAAGGCCCTGCAGTAGACCTATATTGCATTAAAAAAGTTGCCAAGGCCGGCTTAAACCATTTTTATTACTTACAATCCCAAATGCAGATACCGCCAGAAAAAGACACGAGTACAAATCCTGCCCGCGAGAAGCTCAACCCCATACAATGCATCTATGTGTGAAACCAGTGTTAACGTTAAACACTACACAGACCATAGATATCTCTACTAACTCTAAACTGAAGCAGTGTGACTACTGAATGAATCGTTATCAGAAGAGAACACATATTAACTTGCGACAACTAAACTCATAAACAGGGTTAGTTCTTCCTAGTGTGGTCAATCTGTTCACATCACGATTTACTTGAGACTGCTTTCGACGAAACAACTGTTCAATCGCTTTGATAACCACACTGTTAGTGTCACAGGACAATTCAAGTGTGTGTAAGAAGCGACTGTTAGGAGAATAAGGCTTTGGATATTTATCAAGCATTTTACGTACATTGTCTCCATTTTCGGAGACAAGTAGTATCTCCGAAAACGGAGATTCTCCCGGACTGCATAAGGAACATGATGTTACACATTTGTGCCATTGATTACATCAGAGACCTACACAAAACGTACACATGAAACACTGCAAGCAAATTCCGAAATGTACTCATTTCATTTTCCTCAGATAAGGAAAAAAAAAACAGATGAAACGTCCAGATCCGAGGAATCTACTTGCTGTCCCTTCCTTGACTTCCTGCTACATGTTACATGCTTTCGAGCTAACTCTAGTCCAATTTTAAACTATACAACATGAACCAATAACAGAGTGGTACTTCGCTTACCTTCCCGCAAAGACTGTGGAATATCGTTACCCCTAAATTTCTTTGAAGATTATGATGTTAAATAAAGTTATATTTTACACTATGCACTGCGATACGACAGTTAGTAGAATAGAACTTGCTTGGTTCATTCAAATATGACCTTCTTGAGGACTTTAACATCAGATTTGTTTGCCAATAAAATATATTAGACCATTTGAAGAGAACAGGTTTATTGTTCAAACATCCATTTGGTGTCTGTTTATTTTACCCAAAGCTTGTACATTGCGGTCAATAGCGATGCTTTCCGTTAACAGCATGGTGAATGCAGAAAATGTTTGCGGTGATTGACGGTGTTTTAAGTTCCTTCATTTGCGAAAAACAAAATGCTCACAGTCGTTGGTAAGAGCTGTAAGCTTTTTACAAAAATATTACATACTGAGATACAGAGCGAATAGAACCATGCCTTACTTAATGTTCTTAAATGCTCAGCTGAAACATGAAAAGTGTATTGAAACAAATATTTCGGATAAGGAGAATTGAATAATCACAAACTACTTCAAGGAAATTGCATCTAGCCCTCTGCATCTTGTAGTTGCACACGGACAGACATAGGAAGGGTTTCTTTGCAACCTCCATGGTACTATAACCAATATGGTTGTTGCAAGGATGTACAAAGACTAAATAAGAAGTAAGTATTGTTTTGGTAAAATTTTGGAAAAATATTGGTGCGACGATTTAAATGTATTTTCGCCATAGGGTTTGTAAAAAGACAATACCCTAGCAGAAATAAAAGATAGGCGATTTACTGGGGTCTACAAAAACAGAAATATATTCGTTCGAAACTAGTGTTCGGATTATTTTGCACATGAACTCAAGTTTTTGAAATTATCAATTTTTCGAGGATATTACAATGTCTGAAAGGATCTTCTGAATGCAAGTTTAACCATGAAATTTGGATTTCTACGCTTAGTGCATAATTGTCAACGTTTACATACCTAATCGACACTCCTCGTAAGGAATTAAAAGAACTATTTTGACGTGACCTAGTTTCTGATAATAAAATTTTCTTCTCGCCATTCATGCCAGCGTCCCTATTTTGAAATAACAACAGATACTGTCTGAACCTCACCAAGTGCCCTTAGAATAACCTGTCTTCCCTAATTAACACCGAATTGCACAAAATATGAAATGATAAAACATTCCCTCAAAGGAGTAGCAAGAGCCAATATTCTATGTAACTTATTCGAAATATTGCGATAGCTTCAGCTTCAACTTCCTGCCCCGCATCTCCTCTTTAGGATCACGCTAGCGTTCCTAATGGGGCTCCTCAACATTACACTCGTGCAAACTAGCGCTTCACGTTCTTGCATGGTACACCTTGGGTGCACTTGAGATTTCCAAAGGGCCTCGGAAATGTTTGGCTTCGCATCTGACCCGATCTTCCCGTTAGACAACTACTATGACACCATTTCCTTAATTAGGAGGGTCCGTGCTCAAAAGTAAGTAAACTTAAAGTACTATAGATAGGATTTCAGGCCAACTGGAGGATTATTATAAGTCCCTTTGAAAATAGGGAATTCATATTCGAAAAGCGCATATTAGGGCAATTATACTTTCAAAAGGTGCACTTTAAACACTTTTAATAAACTTTGAGGACATGCGTCCTCAGTGCACCCGGTTCCTACACCCTGTTTAAACTACATTATTTCATACCTGTTGCAAAAACAGTACAACGTTTGAATGTGAGCGTTAAATACCTCTTAGTCGTTTGAAATGAATACTTCAAACAATATGAACGTAATTAATGGAGTTTCATAATGTTTTAGGAAGTTTTATGTGGGACATAAACGTTTATTTCACAGGAAAATTTTCTTACATTCACTCTTCCAATGCCAACAGCTATTCCAGTAATGACATAAGCCTGATGTTACACTGATGTGCCCTTGATTACATCAGAGACCTACACAAAACGTGCACATGAAACACTGCAAGCAAATTCCGAAATGTACCCATTTCATTTCCCTCAGGTAAGGAAAAACAGATGAATCTTACGGAGCCGAGGAATATACTGCTTGTCCCTTCCTTGACTTCATGCTACATGTTTACATGCTTTCGTGCGAGTTCTAGTTCAATTAAATTTTAAGTATACAAAATGAACCATAAACAAAACATACTTCACTTACCTTCCCACAAAGAGTTTGGAATATTGTTAGTTCTATATTTTTTGACGATTATGAGGTTTAATAAAGTCATATTTTGTAATACGCACTGCGCTACGATAGTCAGTACAATTGCAGCTTGGTTCATGCAAATGTGGTCTTCTTGAGGACTTTGACATCAGATTTGTTTTTCAATAAAATATATAAGACCTTTTGAAGAGCACAGATTTATTGTTCCAACATTGATTAGGTGTCTGTTTCTGTTTATTTTGACCAAAGGTTGTACACTGGATCAATAGCGGTGCTTTCCGTTAGCAATGTGGTGAATGCAAAAATTGTTTGCGGTGCTTGACGATGTTTGAAGTTCCTTCAATTTGAAAAATAAAAATGCTAGCAGTCGTTCGTAAGAGCTGTAAGCTTTTTACAAAATGTTTTGTCCTAAGATAAAGAGGGAAAAGAATGATGCTTTACTTAATGATCTTAAATGCTCAGCTGAAACATGAAAAGTGCTTTGAAGCAAATAAATCGGGTAAGGAGAATTGAATAATCACAAACTACTTCAAGGAAAACGCATGTAGTCCTCGGCAACTTGCAGTTGCACACGAAAAACAAAGGAAGGGTTTCCTTGAAACCTCCTTGTTACTATAACCAATATGGTTGTTGCAAGGATGTACAAAGACTTAGTACGAAATATTGTTTTGGTAAAATTTTCGAAAGATCTTGGTCTGACGATTAAAATATCCTTTGGCGATAGAGCTTGTAAAAAGACAATACCCTAGCAGAAATAAAAGATAAGCGATCGAGTTTTTGAAAACACTTTAAGGTTTTTGGCCGAAACTGAATACAACATGGAGTTTGAAAACCGCTCCCAAAGTAACTTTTAGGGTACACAAACTAACTACAGCAAATAAAGGGTTCATGGTGCACACCTCGGTTTTCTTGTACCAGTTTTACATACAAAAAGTGTTAATATTCCGTAGTTACTGGGAATGCCAGTCTATCCGCAAAACCCACAGGCTTAGTGCTTTCTTGCCAAAAGGAGATACTTCGTTGCGATGAGGTCTCTCAAATTATTCTTCTTGAAATTTCATGGTTTACTATGCTTTCACAATATTTTACCTCTGCTGACCTTTCATGGATATTCAACTCCTCCAAAATGGAACAACTAAGTGAAAAAAGGAATTGTGTCTGAAGGGATACGAACCCAGGCCGCCTGTGTAAGAAACCGAACACTTTCTACTACACCATCAACAGACTCATTATATGGTTGTTATTTGTTGGTCACAGCATCTTTGACAAGTGCTCATAATTAGGTAAGTAAAATAAGAATAACCAATTATGGTAACAGATTTTCTGGAGGAAAAAATATATGTTCTCTGTAGTTCATCTTAGTTTGGACTGGCATAAAAAATGAACACTACCTTTTCGGTGCATGCATGATCACGATACGACACAATTTAGAGATACTATGCACAGTCAATTTTTTTACACCGTTTTCATAGTTTCATCTCTGATGACCTCAGATGACAATCGCTCTCCAACAAATCCATAGGGATCTCTCTCCCTTAAAGTGACAAATCTTTGTACCAAGTTTGAAAGGTATCCATTATCCCTGTTTTGAAACATCGAGTTTTTTCAAGATTTTCCATTTTTGACCTCTAATGACCTCTAATGGCCTTTGACCTCCAATTAAAGCAATATGATTCTTCCTTTCAAAAAAATTCATACCAATTATAGAAATTGTCCGTTATTGATATCATGAGATGTATTGTATACAGGCAGTTTTTAAGGATTCTTATCAATAATTTTACCTCCGGTGACTTCAGATATCTTTTGACTTCCTTTTGACCCTCAAAAACAATAGGTCCATCATCTTTTCATGCCTACCATTAAAAGTAACCATGTTCCCTACCTAGAGACAGTGTGCTTACAATCTTTTAGATTATTATGTCTGGTGATCTCACATGACTTTTGACCTCCACGAAAACAATGGGGTTTTCCCTCCCAGTACAAAAATAACTCTATAGAACAAGTATAAGAAGTATCATTGTTCTCTTGATATATCTTATGGAGGCTAACAGTTAAGCCAAGCGTCACAAACACATATAAATACATTGAATTTCCTGCACAAATATACACAATCGCCGCTGTGATTGCATAAACTCCTTTTGTCTTCAGCAAGGAATCCAAAAGGTTTACTTAATGCACTTTAGTTAGGTTTTCAGGGCAATTCGAGGTTGCTGTGTTTCCTTTGAAATAAGGAAATTTACTTTCGAAAAGAGCAAACAGGGAGTGTTAATTTTCAAAAGTTGTACTCTATACACTTTTAAGTTAGGGACATGTGTCCCCTAGCGCAGGTTGCTTTACCCCTGATTTGCCATCACTTCATACACGTTTCAAAACATTGCAAAGTTTTACTTTGAGCCGTAATTACCTCGTTACCGTGTGAAGGAAATACCCCAAACCATATTCAACTTTCCAGTAGTTCAGTGCTTTTCAAAAATGGTTCATGGACGTTTCATTCACGGGATAAATTTTCTTATACCGACCCCATGTGAATCAACAGTTACTTTCTTGTGGCTCTGAATACATGAGACTAGTCATGAAACATTGCAAGAAACTTTAAAAAAGTAGCCATTTTTTCTCAAGATAAGAAAAGAGCAATTGAACAGTGTGGAACTGCAAGGCCAACCCTCTTCCCACTTCCTTGACTGAATTCTTCGTGTTCATCTACTGTCATGCTATATTTTACTCTCAATAATTTGAAAAAAAAAATCATTCATAGAATATTTCACTCACTTTCGTGCTAAATTTAATAAAAAAATGATAAATTGAAAATTTCTCGACCTTCTTGCACAAACTTTAAACATATTGCTAACATGTGAAGTTGGCTAGTATCAAATTATTAAACTGAATGAAGTATGTAATGCACTGTGAACGGTGCTATGATAGTTATTACAAGTGTAGCTACGTTTATGCAAATATGATCATTTTGCCACAAGATTTGTTAAACCAATCATAAATAAAAAAAAATCATTTGAAAAACACAGATTTATGGTTCAAACGCAATTGCGTTTCTGCTTCAAGTATTTGTCCATAGTTTGTACATTTCCTGCTCGTCGTTGCTGTAGCAGTGCGTAATGCTGTTTTCCCCCTTCATTTTGAAAACAGTGCACAGCTGCCAGTAAAAAATGGGACGATTTTGGAAGATGCTTGACGACGTTTTCCCGTCTTTTAATTTCGTCCTACGCCTTTTGGAAAATTGTGGTAGGAAACATTGCTGCTTTTAGAAGATTTTTTTGAGATTAAGAAGAAAGGAATGTTTCATTTTGCAACTGGCCAACTGTTTCACCTTGAATGGGTATTTATTACCTCAATTATTTGCGCCTACTTCTGAGGGACGGATTTAGTTATTTCTTTTATAGCACGAAAAACCCTTGAAAGGTTATTATGATTCCTGCTCTACAATGGAACAGTCCAAGCAGCAACCCTATAATGTATAACTACCCTTCACAATTTTAAATGGCAGGATGATTTTGGAAGGTTTCGGACGAAATCGTCCGAAAGCGGTATTTCTTCGTCCTATTTTTTTTTACTGAGAGGCACCTAAATGAGGGTAATAAGCTGTGTACAATATGTTACGTATTGAGGTACGGAACGAATAAAATTATGCACCCTCTAATGTTTAGTCCGTAGTTGTGCGATGGTGTATGTATTATACATGAACTTGACTGCTCAGAACTTTTTGATAAGATAGGCTCAATAACATTGACAAAACTATTTTCAAGAAAAATGCATCTAGCCCTCTACACTTGTTAATTGCACACGTACAATCAAACGAAGTTTTTCTTGCAAGCAGCGTGTATAACCATTAACCAAGATGTTAGGAACTTGGGTGTAGACTTCATCAGGAGTGAGCTATGTTGTGAATTGTTCGTAACATGAGTGTAAATATCTTTGTGTAACGATTGAAACATCCTTCGTCGATATTATTGAACTTATTCAATATTTTGTAAAATAGGCTAGTTCGATCATAACTTTACCACTAGCTCCTTTCGAACATAAATTAGCTGTCTTATATGAAGCGATTAGAATCTAAATATATAACAAAACCTACATTGTTTGTTACATATTGGCTGATTGGCATTTGCATAAACCAAATGCAAAACTCTTCATGGACTGACTGCCAAGATAACTTGATGTATTGTGGTTATCATACAGCTGGCTCCCACTTACTATGTTGAATTTCCGTCCGTCCCTCCATCTGTCTATCCTATATTTTGGAATAATAGAGAGAGAGGGTGGTGTACTGTACTTTTATAAAGGTATGTTGAAGATTTCTTCAAGAGAAACTTTGACTCGCCACGTATACATATGGACGTTACGGTAACTGTTTGATAAAGGTGGTAGGAAACAAGTGTTTAACTATGTCATTTTTTGATATCTAATTCCTGTAATTTTGACCCATTAAAAAAATTTAATAAAGAGTTACTCAGTTATACTGTCAATTACCTATTAGACTATTAACAAATCAAACAAAATTGTATTGCATATTTGTATGGTACGAATGCTAAAAGAATGAAAGGTAAAACAGAAGAATGTACCATGATTCCTTGTATTAAACTCGATCGGTCATTTAACTAAATCAATTTTCATAGCCGCCGGTGTGGTGTGCGCTTAGTTTTCCCATTACTTACCCTGTGGTATTGTACAGATTTTTATGACAAGCAAGGCGAAAAAAGGAGACAAACATTATTGTTACAGTTTGCGTTCAAATTACGCCATTTATTCATCCATTCGAACAAACACTTTCTCAATAAGAATGGCAAGGCCGCGTTAAGATCTAAACAAGATTCTCATATGCCAATAAACTAAGAAGCCTGTGTTACAGTAAAACATGTGCTGGACTTGACCATGTTCAATATTTATGAAATACTTATGTGACTTAAATTGGTTTGGGGTAACACAGTGCAGTAGAAGTGCTGAAGATAATATAATCACTTACGCAAAGTAAGATCCTTATATATATATATATATATGCACTCACTACAGGCTTCATTTATGGATTGTGAAAGATGTATATATGCATATGTATGCACTCACTACAGTCTTCATTTATGGATTTATGGATTGTGAAAGATGATAAGGCACGACATTAAAGTATTCTGGTCTCACCAGGCTGTTCTTTCTAAATTTTTGTGAAAGTATTGATCTTTTTGATTCACAGTGGTGAACCAATTAATTAAGGGACCGTTGCCATAGAGAAAATAGCCTGACAATGTGTTCTTACTAAAATGTATAGTTCTCTCAATGCAAGAAATATAACAGAAAGAAAAGATATATTGTACTTCGCCCACCTTACATCAGCAATAAGTGATTGTGTGTAAGTGCAGTTGGATATTTGATCAGTGTGTATGTAAGTGAGTGTGAATGTTTGGGTAGAAAACAAGTGAATGTTGAAAGACTCAGGAACCTCCAGTTTTGAAAAAGTAGGTGTCCTTGCAAGAAATCTGGTGCTTTGTGTGCTACCTCTAAAGTACAATTATCGTTGAAAAATTTACATGTTTTAGCTACTGAAAAATCTTAACTGGATCATAGAGGGGGACATGGCCCAATGGTTCCATTAAATAAGCCACGGGAAAAGAGCCTATAGAGAGTGGTTGAGCAAAAGAAACATCACAATGTCAATCGTAACTGCTAAGGGTCAAAGCAAAAGTAAAATTAATCCAAAAGTGAAGATTTAGGAAACTTTAAAATAATTGTGGCCGATAACACAATGCAACACAACCGTAGTTCCAATCATGTTTTAAAGGTGTTTCGTATTAGGTATCTTAGATATAAGATGGGAACGTACCCCAAACGTCGGCTGTACCCTGCCCTGTGTGCTCAACAAATGAGATTGTTGGTATAAGAGAGTGTATGCACGAGCAAACAGTTCTCTTATCGACATGAACACTCGGACCAACTGTCACTTTATGAATCACTCTTACGGCAAAATTGCACAAAATGTCCTCGAAGCTAAAATTTACCGGGTACTTCATGCAAGTGCATCTATTTGTTTAACCATCTAAAGGACTGAATCATTATGAAGTGTCCACAGCCATCGTATCAACATCTATTTTCAGCAGGTATGAGACTACTGCGGCCATGGGTTCTCTTCCTTCAGTTCAACTCTTTCATCGATCATCTTTTAGTCAAATCAGGGAGGTGTTAGGAAGGAGACCCAGCTTTCTAACACACTTTGAAGTAATGTTTGTTTCCGATGGTAATCTTGCTTTTCTATTTTAAATTTCTATTATAATGAACAGGATCAACTAGAATTTAGTAACCTAATGTTAGAATGACAATGAATAGGTCTACTCCTTGCGTTGACCAGTTACCTTTCCGTTGCAAGTCGTTACACAAACATATCAAATTTTACACTTTTGTAGTTATTGGTCGCCAAAAATGTCATTTCTGCTAATTTCATTGAAGATTTTTTACACAGCATACATGATGAGAATGTTTCTTAGTGATGAGGAAATTTACTAATTTGGGAAAAATGATGTAGGCTTGAACAATGATCAAAACAGACGGCGCATGAAATTTGTAGGGTTACAAAGGAAGTGCATTAGTTAAACTTTCAATGAGCAGTCATTTGGCGAAAAATTGATATTGAAGCTTGGATCCCGTCGGTAACAAACCTCAAACCAAAGCATGTCAAAGGGTTAATAAAGGCAATTGTTTCAGATGAATTTCGGTGTGAAAGGGGCAGACTCTGTTTGATAGCTAAATGGGATTAAATCATTTTCAAGTACTTATTGTATAGCACGTTGGTTGTTGTGTCTCCTTGCTAATACCTCCCTGGTCAAATTTTATGTTCGAAAACGGTAAAAACTGCAATATTCCTGCTTTATTTCAACGCGTATTCAATAATTTAAAGATATAATTCGGTAGGAAAAAAGGTAGAGAAATTTTTGTAGCAAAGTGAGTAATATCTGTGTAAGAACCCTGCAATCTGATACTTTAAAAGTAGGGTTCAAGCAAAAATTTACTTTTCATATGTGAAAGAGGAACTCAGTCTATGCATTTTGGTGAAACTTTCATTCAAATCGGACATGTATTACTCTAGATATCAGCAAAAGAAGTTACTGCATTTGTGACTCAAAGTAAGCTTGAGGCAACTGGGAGTTATATCACTAGGCAGCTCCCTGATATCAGTTCCTCACATTGGTAAGAAATGCTTTGTTTCCTTTGTTTTTTTTTCAGTCTGTTGTGCTGACCGTGAAGTTAGTAGGGATAGGACCTCCCCATGTGGAATGTGAAGTCTGTAATTTTCCCATGCCTCTCATGCAATCACATTCCCATAACATTTGATTGTTGAGGAGAAAATTGGTTGTAAAGTTTAAAGAAAAACAAAAGACTGCTCATTAATGTGAGGCTATGACATCATAAGTGCTCAGTAAAATTAAGGGAAGCGCTCAGGAAGGAGCCAACTGAAGGAAGTTGCACAACCGCTTGAGAAACCGGACTCAGCTGCTGAACTACACATGTTAGCGATACCATGTTCATGGTTTAATGAGTTCTCCCTCATTTGCGATAGAAGATTTGAAAATGTAGGTCTGTAACATGTTACTCAGGATAAGCTTATACTTTGTCAGTCATACCAATGTTTGCTTATTTTATAATGTTCAATATCATTGATTGACCTGCATTATGTTGGATACTAAATCGTATTCTAATATGTACCAGACAGTTAGTGCTTGGTTTGGAAAGAACTGAAATCAGTCAGTGACTACATACAAAGGATTAATTAATTAAGGCAAGACATATGTTAGGCAGGTTTAAAGGAAGATGAGTGCCTAAGCAGATGGAGGCTGCTGATTCATCTTTCAATGTTTTGTCAAGAAAAGTTATGTGAATTTGAAGATGCTGAACTAGAGGACCTCAGTATTTATTATTTTCAGGCCCCCCTCCCGGTACTGGATATCGAATTTATTCCATCTGGTTCATAAGTGTGACGTAAGGTGGAGGTCCACCTTTTGAGGCCACAGGGCTTAAGAGACTTCTCCTCTTACTACCTGAGGTGTAGAAAATTGTATAGTGACCTAAATTATTACAGTAGAACACAAAGTACTATGTCTATATGCGTGTGCATGAATGTATGTAGGTGTGTCCCTGTATGAAATTATGTGTGTCCCCTTGTTCATGTGTGTTTTTTCAGCTTAAAGACAATAATCATCATCCGAGACAGTTTCAATTCTCCCAACTAGGTTACTTCTAGCCCGGCCGACAACTGTTTTTAGCTTCTCGTTGTGCACCTAATTCATTGCCCAAGGAGATGTCCAGGGGGACATACAAGGCATCATTGTGTAATCAGAGCACTGTGCATGCTGTGTAATATAAGCTACTTTGATTTTGAATTTTGTAACTCTGATGTCAATCAAAGAGCAGTCACCAATTAAGGATTTTGCTTACTACCAAGTTTAAGTCATGCTTGGGGTGACAAGTATCAGGAAGTAATCATCATTTTGTCAGAAATATCAAGAAATTTCGCAAAGTATTTTTTATGTATGTAGACTGTTGGCCAAAGGAATGAAAAGGGGAACCAGCAAGCTGCGAGTTCATGATTATTTTTCTTAATTTCGTCACCGACGGTTTGCATTCCATTCATCACCATTTTTAAGGTAATAACACATGGAACTATTCTGATCACAAAACTTTTCAGAAATATAGGTACATCTCCAATCTCTGTTCGGCCTATGTGGGATCTTTCAATCTAATTAGTAGCCTGATTTGGAGGGAAAAACGTAAGTATATGCCTACATTTTTAAAACATTTTACCGCTCTCTTCGCGCGGCAGTTATCTGTACAGATGGAGATTGATAACAAACCTACGATGAAAGAGCATTTTAAAACGCGCTTGTTAGTTCTTCACCCTTTAGTGCTGTACCTATCAGAAAGGCCTTATATCAGCTTACTGCACCTATACTCTCCCTCCCTTCCATTCCTCATTGCTGGAAGCTGTTCCTCCTGATTTTCGTTTAAAATTAGTAAAAACTTGATAGTTGTAAAGTGCTCGGCGTCATAGTCTAAAGCAGTGGTTCTCAAACTTTTTTAGACTACAGCCCCTTCCACCATCTTGAACTGTCCCAGTGCCCCTCCCCTACCTAATCCAAACGCGGAAGAAATTGGACCTAGGCCGTGGATTTATTAAACTTTTAATGGCATTTGTGGATTATTTTCGATCACATTAACTTTGGGGAGGGAGAGGAGAGGGTGGGGTGGAGGGAAAAAAGATGCGGAGGGGAAGAACTAGTGGAGAGGAACAGACCCCTGGGTGCCCTATTGTGCCCTTAATTGCTGCAGTGATGTTTCGAAATCGCCAGGGACCCCAAATCAGTGCCATTGCCCCTATTCTATGTGCACTCTGTAACGCCCACCTAAGACTTCCCAACCCCCCCCCCCGGGCGGTAGGGACCATATTGAGAACCACTGCTATAAAGTGTCATATGGATGTCAGGTAATAAGCATCATGTCACGGCTTCATTTTACGTAATAAATCGAGAGCTTCCAGTAGACCTTAAACCGGTGTCTGTCAAGCTTAGATGCCGTTTCATAATGAACAATGGAGCAGAGAAAAATGTTCTTAAATGTCCAAGAATGTTTCGACGCAAGTTTTTTGCGTAAAATCTTTCCCTGAATAGAAGGCAGTAAAATAGACAAAAGGGGGCTTCAAGAAGTTTTTGACATACTCTCCCACTCCTCTTTCGCCTTGTATGTACTTGAATGCATATTCATTTCACCTTAATGCAGTAACTTTCATTTGAGTGGCCGAAACTATAAAGACAATATGCCACACAGTCATGCTTGACGAGACCGGCAGTGAAGGCTAAGTTAACCAAACCGTCTACCATTAGTTTGAGAGCAAATTTGAAAGCAAGACTTAAAGAAATTGCTTCGGTCAAAAGAAGGCTTAATAGACACGTTATCAGCTTCATGTAACATGAAAGATGCAGTCATAGACGTCGAATTGGTTTCAAAATATGTTTAAAACCAGTCCTTACTAACGATCTACCATCGTTATAATGAAAGCTTGGCTTGCAGTTCTGACTTTTAACATTTCATGTTAGATCGTGGCGCTCTTTCAGTTCAAGTCTCGTCTTCTACCACCAGTTTGCTATAAAAGTAAGACGCTTCCATCCATTGAAGATACAATTTTTGTTTTCCGGCATACAATTTAAGAAGAATTATCATCCTCCTTTTAATTTGCTTTAAATGCAACGTTATGGCTGCCCTAGACGTTGTTACGGACATTTCTACCCGGTGTTTCCTGCAAATACCTGAAACAGTCTATTCATTATGATCGCCCGAACCAACTATACATCAGTATAAACAAATTAACAAAACAACACATTAAACCAAATTTAAATTCCACCCTCTGTAGACGAACATCCTCAGGCCTATAAGCCTCAGAAAACATTTTTCTGAATACGTCTGTTCGAAAAATAAACTTTTCTATTGAATTTGTTCTCGTAAACAGCTCGCTTGAAACTCAGACAATCTTGGACAAAACTCGTTGGGACACCCCCGTTCTCCTTCACAATGTTGACCACAGTTATCCTGTTCATGGCATAAAGTCACTCTTTCTTCGCTTATATA
>WURT03561914.1:4215-20948 GCA_009936505.3 Holothuria glaberrima | reverse complement strand
GAATGCTTTGTAACCATCTGTCATTCTCACCTGGTAAATTTGAAAATAACAAATAGCTGTTTGTGTCTCTGTAAAGCATATGAGCCAGGATTGTGGGGGTGGGGGAGGGCCTTGAGACATCCAGAGTTTAGGAAATTCCTTTTTTCTTGGACAAAAATAGTTCAGACCACCCACAATAAAAAAAGTCTGGTTTTATGACATTGCAAATCATGGAAGATTACTGTTTTTTCTCTTTCAGTTAAATATTAAAATTAATGAGCTTGAAATCAAGAAACAGTTCAAATGTGTTTGGGTCAACAGCAAGTTAAAAGAAGAGGTAAGATTATGGTCATGTACCTATAATATATAAGATTAATTGAAAAGTTAGTCTTAAGTTAGTCAGTTAATAACGGAAAGGTGGATCTTTTTTTTTTTTTTGTGGTAGTGTGAAGCCCTTACACTGTATATTGGATATTATTTGAGAAGGATCCTACCTATCTAAGGTTTACTTTCTTGAAATTTGAAGTTAGTTGTGACTGTATTACAGCATGATGAAGACTGGAAAGTTGATTTAAACATGCCAAACTTCAGTTTATCTTTACAAAACAGGAAGGGCTCAAAGTTGAATTAAAACAAGATTTTGTGGTAGATACCATGCAGAATTTGATTACCTGTCACATGGTTCAGAGTTTATTGCTAGTGGACCTTCAAGTTACTTTGCTTATGACACATTTATGGATCAGAGAAGTCAGTTTGGTGAAAGGTTTCTGCAGAGGAATGAAGTATTCTTGGTTTAAATGTTTTACTGTTTGGGTCAAAGCAGTAGTGTATGTGTAGTCAGGGCTAATATTAAAAATGTTATGGCTACCATGTGTGGGCAATTAGTACACAGACATTTTGGTTTGACTGTGTCACAAACTTCCCTTCAGGAGTTCTAAATAGTCTTTACACTGTAGAATGTTCTTGAATTTTGTAATTTATCAAGAGGGCAGGGTTTTAGCTACAGTGGGCGTCGCCGGGCAGAGCCGCCCAGCACTCCTTACTTGCGCAGGCACTCACAGTCAAATGCACTGTCCGGCCCGGCACAGATTTTCTGCAAAAGTGGTAAAAATAACAAAAAAAAAATGATTTAACATCAACTAAAAACTGAAGAACATTACACATTTAAATAGGTCAAAAATTACAAAAGGTAGCACCATTTTGAGCCCCTTAAAGATACAAAAGTCTCAAAAATGTCGGGTCCTTGAAAACTGCTTAATTTGCTTCTTTAGGAAAATAAGTGAAGGTTGTCTCAGAAAATCTTTAAAAGGAATATTTGCTCATTGTTGTGTGCAGCTTTGCTTCTTTTCACTTCACAAAGAGCTCAAGTGTAAGAATGTTACCATGGAAACCTTTCATATATATTAAACAACAACATTTTGTGGAATACATAAGTAATCTCTCTTTACCAACCTACTTCTAATGATTTTCATCTCTTGTTTGCATGTAGGACCTTGTGTTGTATCCAAATAGAACAGATACTGTACAGCAGTTGCTGGATTCAACTGCCAGGAACCCACAACTTTCGGAAAGAATCAGTGGCAAACTTAGGTGAGTGTACTTTAGGGAGAATGTACTTGGATAGGAATGGGTAAAAGTGACCCACTCTCAGCTTATGACAGATCAGAGGCTATTACAAAGGGTATTATTCTTAGGATGTCCATAATTGTCAGTGTTAAGCGCAGATCACACTAGAGTGATATCAGATAGGATTACAGTATGATTTTTGTGAGTTTTAGTTAAAATCTTCTCCATTCCTGTTTCAAAAGAGCCAAAAATGTGCCAACCTGTGTAAATATATTATTTGTATCATAGGACTACGAAAACAAAATGTTAACTATTTCATGGCGTCACATCGACAGACAGTGTTTATCGGACACAGGTACAAAAATCGGATTGGTTTTGGATCAAATAATACTCTGTTGAGTTATATAATGGTAGCAGAACATTTTATCATGAGACAAACTAGGATCAGATATCGACATAGTGTGACCATCCTTAGAACTAAGTCTGAATAGAAAACTACTGGTCAGGTTTAGAAAAATTCGGATCAGATTTTGGATTGAAAATCGCTTTAGTATGACCCGCCCTTTAAGTTTCTGAATAGGCAAGTTAAGACCTGACAATCTGTGTGTGAAATAGGCTCAGTTGGGTTACCTGACTCTACTTCAGTGGTAACTCCACATTCCTTGGAATCATGACCCCTGGGTAAGCATCAAGACTACCAAAAATATTCACAAAAATCATATTTTGGAGTTTACGTATGCGTAAATTGGCATGTTTGGAAGAAGTATTATTCCTTCCTTTTTAGTACTATTAATTATTACTACAGTGCACCATAATTTGCTCTTCTGGCCCTTGAACTGTGTAACATGATTTCACAGACTGTCATTATTATGTAAGTTTGAATTAGGCAAGTAGATTTCATGTTGGTTAGTACATTTAGAGAACATCTACCTATACAGACAAGTACTAAAAAGAGAATTTATGGAAACTTGAGCCCAGTATCTGGAAGTGGCATCAGAGGCTACTGTAAGCTAAATCTTCCTGCAGGAACTCTGATTTATAGTATGCCAAGTCAAAGATGTTCGATCCACAGAAGTCACACTTTCAGTGTTTATTTTGTTGATTTATTTGTTGTATTTCAGCAAGCCAGTGTTAAACCAAGCACATCTGCTGGGCAATATGTAGGCCTTGATATCAATTTATACTGGAGATGTAACATCAGTTCAGCCTGTTGTCTGAAGCAGAGTGCTGCCACACAGAAAAACCTTTAAGACTTTAGATTGACACTTGAATGATTTTTCATTCAATTTTCGTTTCAGGTTATTAGAACTTACAAGTAACAGGATTTTGTCAGAAATACCAGGGGAGACATTCATAGATTCCTTGAACACATCTACAGCCAAGACATATAGGATAGAGGTGAGTCTGTTTGTCTCCTGTAATTCCAACTAAATAATTCTATGGATAACTGTTTACCATGTCAAAACGGAACAATATTAGTTTTGCACGGTTTGAAATTATATAATGAAACAAGACTGAAATTTTTATTCTAATGGTTGTTTCCAGAAGACAAACTTTCCATGTGGTTTATTTAGCCAAACATTTGGATACAAACATGAGAATATTGAAAGGTAAAAATGACAAATTTTAAATAATAATATCAGAGAAATAGTTACATTTCTGCTTCAAACAATGTGCAGTCAGTAACATAGGAAATAAGTTGTTTGAAATGTGAATAGCATTTGAAGAATAATGCTTTGGTGTTGTTACTTTCCAGGCTTTTGTTAAAAGAAAAACAGATAAAATGATTATGAGAGACTGTTGATTTTTCTTTTTGTACAGGAATTGAATGGAATTTTGGTCTTCCATGTTGTGAAAATGCTGCTTGTCTTCATTTGTCAGGGTTTTTTTTTTTTTTGGAAGTTTTCTCATCTTTTGAGTATTTCTGCTTTTCACAGGAAATTCCCGTTGATCAGCTTAGCATAGAAACTGATGAAATACTTGTCCCAGTAGCACACTTTCAGAAAGACCTGTATAATACATTTGGCACTCCATTCTACATCAAAATTAAAAATGTGAGTTGAAGTTTCCTTCTTTAATTTTAAGATTTGTTTAATGAAATTTTTTTTACTTTAAAATGTCTTAAGAATACTTTCTTTTTGAAGATTATGAAGTCACACAGTAAAGGGAAAATTGGTCATAGATTTTTAATTCAGACTTTGTACAGTATCTAGATATATAATTGACTTATTTTCAAGTTAAGTGAATGAATGTGTAACTGGGTTCTCAATCTACTCGCAAATTCTTGGTTTTGACACTCATTCTGGATGTTACTGGTGGAGCTGCTTGTATTATCCAGTGTTAAGTATTTAGACAAACCCTGAATTCAGTGTTGGGATTGTCAAGACAACTTTTGGGGTAGGAGGAAGGAGGGATCAAAAATTGTCTTGGATTGTTGTGGAAAGGACAGTGGCACCAAGACAATGTTTGAGGTGGTAAGAGGGCACCATGGCAGCTCTCACAATTAATAAGGTGCACCCAGGCACAAATGCTTTGTTTTCCCAAATCACTGTGTTTGGCCAGGTTAAGGCCCCAGCTGGCAGAAGGGCGAGGATTTCACATGTGGTCAAGTATCATATTGCTCTCAGTCTGCCTTGACTCTTAGGAGCATCACAACCAGTAGTGTGGTATTCAGTGATATTTGCTGTCACTGCCTTTGGTTAATCCTGGTCCTGCCATGACACTGTTGCTGTGGTTGATTAATGCATTATTGGTGAAGTAAGTAGTGAGGAGTACCTCAACATTCTGGGGCAACGTTGTTCAAACAATATCTGGTTGTGTTGCAGGATGAATCATTTTCAGATGTGAAAGAAAGAGTTCGTGAACAGCTTGATATCTCAGAAAAGGAGATGGAGAAGGTGAGAATCATATATCTTCGTGTTTGGATGGGAGGGGGGCTTGGTAGGGGTAAAGCAAGCCAACTTACCAATGTTGGATGAGCAATGTCTTTGTTTTGGGGTATTTGTATGCATCTAACATTTTAAATTGTTGGGATTGGGTGGCAGCTGTTGCCTCAAAATGCCTTCTTCTGTGGGTAGGGACTGGATGGTAAAGATCGTATAGATGGTAAAGGGTATAGACTAAACTTTATTTTATTGACTCTGTCAAAAAAGTTCATTCCTGCAGTAAAAGAAGTAAACAAGATAAGTTACAGTGTATAAGAACAGTTGTGACATAATGTGTTAATTAAACAATGAGATCAATATGAAATGGACATACAAGGGTTGGTCTCGGGGGAGAAACTTACTCACTCATACCAACAAATTGCTTTGGGACACCCTTCCAAAAGTCATCCCGTTTGTTGTTAGTATTCATCTTTGTTAGTTACTTCCCCAAATGTTTGTAATAACATTTGATTGGAAGCTTACAGTATGGATACGTATGAGGAAGAAGCCCAGTCAATCTGCAGATGAGGTTTCTCTTAGTGCCATTTCAAAAATTATTCTCATCTGCTCTGTTTCTCCTCCATAGCCTCTATCCCTTCTCTCCCTATGCTCCTCTCCTTTGTAAGAGTTCATACCCCCTCCCCCCCCCAAGTGTGACTGTAGATTGTGGGACCACACTGCAGTGCCAGTTATGTAATCCCTCATAACGATGTGAATTCTTGTTTCACTGACGGGAAACTTTGCTTCAAAAATTTATCTTCATCAACTCTGTTTCTCTTCATATTATCACATATACCAAGTTTGCGACCTTTTTTCCTTTCCCTTGTCTCCTTCTCTTCCAAACGCCCTCTACCCACCAGCCTTTTAAGATTTGATACACTATCTACCCGTCCCAAGACATGACTGGTAGATTGTTACATGGACTATTCATGCTCCAGCACCATTGTTTAGTAAGCCAACATTATGATATTAAAGGGGATTAGTCATCACTTTGGCAAGGAGTAATATCAGTTATTACAATTGGGGTCTTCTTCTGTGTTGCAGAAAATAGAAGTTCAGTTTGCACATTTTACTTTTTAAGGGATTCCCATGTAAAGTTGGCAAATTTTGAGTACCCCTCCCACAAAAAAAATGTGGCAATCAGTCATCTTTTAATTCTTGTTCTTTCTTTGCAAATTTTCCCATAGATCAAGTTTGCTATTGTTGCAATGGGAAGACAGAAGTACATCAATGATGGTAAGAAATCTTGCTAAGTTTTCATTCCTAAAAAAGTGTTTTGTTGTCCCCGAGGGCCACACCCACTTCCTTAGCATTAGTCCACGTCCTTTACCCATACCCCCACCAGACCTAACTAGTTCTCAGTACGTTGGTAAAAATGTTGTCAAAGGTGCTCCAACTGTGTAAGAACTAAGCGGATGTAGTAGCAACTGTTTACAGTCAGTTTAGGAACTTCATGGATGGGTTTGGACGGGGAGGGTGCTCTAGAAGTTTGAGCCTGCTCAAAGTTTTATCCCGTCCATCCCGTTCTGCAATTAGACAGATTGACAAGGTACTTAAAACGTACTACCAACATATTAGGAACATGTCACTATGTGGTGCAGTCGAACATAAATTTCAGTATGTGTGCGCTCCGATCATGTCCATTTGTGGCTCGTTCATCCCATTCTGTGTCGTGGACCCAATTCGAAATAAGCATTTTATTTCACACCAAAATTTCTTATTTCCAGTCAGATTTTTTTTGTGAACTGTGAAGGAAAATAGTGAAAAAGTATGCAAGTCCTTGGTTCTGAGCACTGGAAGCCTTTAACTTGGTGATGCACAATTTACCTCTGTGTGACTTACTTGCTCTTTCGTGTAGTTTCTCTCTCCGCTGTAAACAGTGAAGGAAAAAAGTGAAAAAGTAAGCCAGTGAATGTTTGGTTTTGAGCAATGGAAAGCAATGGAAGCCTTACCTTGGTAATGCACAATTTACCTCTGCGTGACTAAATCACTTTTTCATGTAATTTCTCTCTCCTTTGATAATTATGTGATAAAAAAGAGCCATCATTTATTTTTGATTTACCACTGTGTAAGTTTGACATGAAAACATATGATCAGATGGTATAACTGTGTGAAAGAAATAGCATGAAAACCCTTCAGGCTTACCATGTAATGGCACACTTAAAAGAAGTGGAAAGAAAGAAAAAATACCATAGACGTCAGTCTATGTACAGAAGTACAAAATGAAACATTTATAAATTCTCTTCCTTGGAGTTTTAGTTTTAGGAGAAAGGTGACAAGTTGTAAGATTTATCATGTGGTACAGCTTTATTAAATGATACATGCCAGAAACGTTTGAAATAAACAAGTCCCTGGAATTTTGTTTATAAGTTAACCCCTTGTAATGTTGTTATTGATTCGTTCTCAAAGAGTACGGAGCTGTTTCATTTTGTTCACAGTTTAAAGTAATATAGTGAAGCAATAGTATAAGATGGTACATCAATCATGAAATTGTGAAAGGAAACACTCTACAAACCCAAAGGGTTTATCTGGTAGGATGGTCCCCAAGAATAAAGCTGATAAAGAACAGTTTAATACAAAACATAGTTAAGTTCTAGAACCGCCTAAGCGCCTGCTCAATGCACGAGCAAGTATGTTGTCTTAGTATTGATTGATGTAAAGTCTAGTAATTCACATTGATAATGAGCTGCTTACTTGTGAATGCATTTATCAACCATTACAAGAAAAAAGGTGCATTTTTATAGGTAAAGATTGAAAAAAAAAATTAGGTTACTGGGTGACCTCTCTTTCCAAAACTAATTTCTCATAGAGAGAATATTATTGCATTGTAGCTGACAAAAAATTTGTTCACCCAAGGTTTCAAATTTTCATATGAAGCGGCATTCGTAATGTAACTCTTGTACTGTCTAATATTAGTGGGAAGAAAAATTTGAAAAGCAAAAAGGAGTTCATTGGTGAGGGTGAATGGTCATATTGTGATTAAAGCTATTTTCTGCCTCTTCCATGTCGGTGTAATGTTGTGATTAAAGCTATTTTCTGCCACTTCCATGTCAGTGTAATGTTAATGCAACATTTCTGTTGAAACTTTTGTGAAGGAGCAAGTCAGTTTTGTAAGGCTTTATCCATTTTTTTTATGTGTGTAGATTACTCAAAAGTTTTCATGTTATGTAGAATTTTTCCAACATGTGATTTATTTCTCCAAAATGTCATTTTTGCATTCATCAATTCAATTCTCTGCAAATAAGGCTCTGCAGAGCTATAGCAGAACTTCTATCCCAGTGTAATACTTTAGTGTGTAATGATTTTATTATGAAATGCAAAGGTTCTCAAGTGTCATTTGTTGCCCAGGACCTACCTTAAAGTAGGACACGGAACATTTGATAAGCATAAATTATAATACAAGAACAAGTTTCTTGATAAAGTCCTGGATATAGCAGTAAATTTGAAGCAACAATTTATGTAGAAGCAGGCGATGGCCTGAATCACTTGATATCCTCTGAGCTATTGGTTTGTCATGACTGTGGTTTCACTTTATGGTCATAAGAATTTGGGGTGATGACTGTTACTGTGATGTTTAAGACAGATGCTCATCCCCCAAAGTATGACTTTTACTCAGGGGTAAGCAAACGTCTCAGTTGGAGCCTGCTCTTTGATTGACATCAGAGTTACAAAATTCAAAAGATGCAGAGTAGCTCGTATTACACATCATGCAAAGAGAGTGCTCTGATTACCCATTATTAGGACCCCTTGTGTTTTCCAGGATATTGCCTTAAGTAATGAATCAGGTTTTTGTCTGCACAAGAAGCTAAGGACAGTTGTGGGTGGGGCTAGAAGTAAGCTAGATGGGAGAATTGGGACTGTCTGAGATGATGAGTATCTGTCTTTAAGCAAAATTTGTAAATGTCTCAAGTTATGTTGCTAATTTTGATAAATGATAGAAAATACCTTTTTTTTTTTGTTTTTTTTTTGGTTCACTTTTCAGATGAAGGCTATCAATTCAAACTGAGTGAATTTCAGTGTCAGATTCCCACAGGTTGGTTGCAATTAATGGTCAAATTTTCAATTATTTATTATTTGCTGTTGATTTCATCTCCCATTCCATTCATTAATATGTAAATGTTACTCAAACATTGACATATCAGATTAAATCATTTTGAACCGTATTTACAAAGTTAGTAATTCTCACCACACATTCGTTAATGTGTATCTACCTAGAAGAAATTTAAAGCATGTTATTTTGTAAAATTGTAAGCAAGGGAGATATGTTTATCATGAGCCAAATAACATTGTACTAGAGGGAAAAGTATGGTAAAATGTAAATAATATATTACTCATTCAGTCCTGGTTTCACAAACAATCTAGGTATCTCACTGACTTAGGGAGAGACAGCACAGTGCCAGCTATGCAGGCTAGATCTTTACAGGCATGAAGTTAATGATGACTCTTCCTCTGTTGTACTCAGTTATTCATGTGGGGTTGAAGGTTTAGGAAAGATGTTGTCTAGGCACCCACTTGTTAATGTTCAGAATCTTTTCTCTGCATGCAAAGTCCATTTTAAGTGAAATTTCACTTGAATTCAAATCTTCACGTAGAACATTATGTCCTTTTTGATTGTTCCCAAAACATTAAACCCTCCATTGTTGGTGGAAGTGTCATGTGTTTTATTATTTTGTTGCAAGCTGTAGGGTCTGTAAGATATTTGTTCTTTCCTTTCCAGTCGCCCAACATCAGCCGTGGCTTGGCCTGGACCACATCAACAAAAACAAAAGAGCCAGGATATACTCCTATGAAAAACCTGTCAAGATCCTTAATTAGGAAGGAATATTTGTCAATACAGAGTGCACTGTGACTCTCTATGATTGAAGATCTTTGCATGTGACTTACACAGTAGTACAGCCACTGGAGTTGGCAGTGGTTCATATCCCTATAATAGCTCTCTGGTATTCTGCTTTGGTGTAAGCTCAACCTTCACAGCCATGGTGGTATTGAAGATATGAATACTCATATGTGTTGTTAATGCAACTAAAAAATGGTTATTCATGAGATGACATATGTTAAGGTGTAGTACATGATAATGTGTTATTGCTCCACCAGATGAATTATATGAGTCTGTCTGAAGGTACATTCATGCATTGTAAGACACTGTTAGGATGCACATATTCAAAAAATGCAGAGATACACTGAGCATTTGTCATAATATTTATCTAAATATTTGGTGAGATCCATCATTAATGCAAATTAGCCATCAGTGTGCATACAGATACCTGTCACTGATTTGTAGCTTTTATCAGAATCACGAAAACTGCTTAGTAACACCAACATTTATGCAAACATTGTATGTATGGGATTCATGTTGTGCTGTTTGACCAAGGTTCGAAACTCTAGATCTTGAAGAGATGGTAAGGTGCATGCCATGAGCCTTGCAAGGTTCAAATCCCTACAAGTGAAGTAATGCTCACATATTGTGTTTGGAAACTTATGTTGGACAGGGTAGTTGTAATTGTTTAAGGTTAAAATACATGTTGAAACTAAATTTTTGAGAGCATTTTATAGGAAACTGTTAGTAAATCAGAACCCATTATTGCAATGGACTGCCAACAGTAAAGTTAGTTTATATATGCATAGTGCTTTTTACCCTTGCCAGCTAAAGCTTCCATAATGTGACTCTGAAATTGGAATTCTGTGTACAAGACAATTTGTTACTTTAGTGTCATTTAAGTGGCTCAGTATCCACAGTGTGGTGGTAGACAGATGCAAAGTTACTTGAAAAAAGGCATCTTGTAGGCCTAAACAACATCCCCCTCTTTCGTGCAGTTGCTATTTCCATGTGGTAAGTATATAAAGTATTAAGTCTACATCTGTTTAGGTAGCCTTGCTGCACGAGAATACAGGTCTCCATCTTACAGTTGCATGGTACTTCTTCAAATTATCTCCTATTTTACCAGACTCCAATACTACACATATTAAATCATTTAATAATCCTGAAGGGGTTTCCAAAATTTTTAGTTCTGAGGATAAAATCACTATAACACATGACAGATATTGTTCTTTTTTTTTTTTTTTCTGATGCATGCTTTTCTATGTGATTTGAACGAAAAAAAAAAAACATTTTCTAGAATGTTCTTATTTTCCAAAATGAATTGATTCTTTAACTTACAGTGAAATCCAGATCACTTTATTGTGTTTGTACAGTAGACTGTTGTACATTACTCCTATAGATTTCTTTGGGTGGTATGTCAAACTTAGTATTTAAAATCATTTCTAAAGTCAGTCTCTTTGAAAACTTCTTTCTCTAAGTGTATTTTATCATCTTTTGTCAATATCTCAAATTTCATGTTTTCATATCTTGCTGTGATCTTAGGTCTTTGGGTGTCCCAGAGTTATTTGTAGAAAACCCCCATCCAGTGTAAAGTATTATGAGGAAGATAATTCCCTTTTCACTTAGAGTGATAGTTTTGCTTCCTTGGTGTCTCTATGCTAATAGCATTGTACTCAGCAAACAATTACACCAACCAATTACTTTTGGGGTCCAGTGTCAGTTTATGCTTACCCTTCTTAGGAGTCAGTTTAACAGTCTGAGAAGAAATTTTTGATGCATTCATCAGAAATATTAAGAGTGTGCAATCTATACCCATTACATGAAACTGATGAATTTGACCTGCTCTGGTTAAGGTTACATCCAGGGGTATGGTCAAATAAATGACCTTAGCAAGTACTTGTCGGAGAAATCTCAACCAGTGAAATGTACATTTATTATGAACCTTATATTTAGTCTATACTTATGCTGCTTGTTAAAAAGATGTAATTTTGAATAATTCAACTTGGCAGTTCAACTGCTTAATTGATTGTATATTGCAGGGCTGTAGTAGCATTCATGTTTTGATTCCTACTCATGTTGTTCATACCTTGGAAGTTTCACATGATTTTCATATTTATGGCAAATTTTACAAATTTGTTAAAAATTGGTAGAAAACATACTTTCCAAGAGTTGTAAAAAACAAATTACAGCTTTGCAATGTCATATCTCAGTTTTGGAGAAATTGCTTGTAAGGAAGTAAACAAGTAACTATTCATTCACCTTTTTCTCTTGATCTGTGTTGAACTAAAATTTCAGAAAAAAAAAACCCAAGTTTGAAACAGATTTTAGATTAAAAACATGAAAGGCATCGATTGTATGGGAGCTCCAACTTAAGTCACTTGCCTTTGTATTTTAGAAACACCTTGCATTCTTGATGGCATGTACTTCCCTATTGGTTGGATGGTGAATGGGAAGGGGATTAATACAGTGGTGCAATAATCTATCACAGTTACAGACCAATATCTCACAGCTACATACTGATATATCACAGCTGTGTATCAATGTTTTGCTAGTTTGTGTATTAATATTTCATATTAGTGTTCTTATCAATTATCGCTGGGTACAGAATTGTTACAGCTGTGAATTATTATGTTTAGTTGCTGCTAGCAGTGATATGGCACAGGTGTTATTACTGATAGTTAACTGATGTGAGTACAAATATTTTAGAGGTATGGTACAGATACTTCACAGCTGAATGCAGGTATTTCACAGCTGGAGTACTGATATCTTACAGCTGTGGGTACTGATATATCACTTGTATGACTGATTAAATATGTAACTGATGTGAGTACTAATACATTAGATGTGTTAGTAGTACAGATATTTCGTTACTAACCACAGGTATTTCACAGCTGTTAGTACTGATATGTTACAGCTGTGGGTACTCATATGTCACTGTTGTAAGTTTGTATATATAACAGATGTGAGCACTAATACTTAAAGGGTGTTAGTTAAGATATTTCACAACTGAACACAGGTATTTCACATATGTGGATAGTGATATTTCACTGTTGTTAGTAATATTTTCCAGGTGTTAGTACAGGTATCTCGTAGCAGCTGTGAATACAGGTATTTTGCAGCAGTGAATAACTGTGAGTACTGATGTCACAGCTGTGAATACTGATGTTTCATTGCTGTGAGAATTGATATGTCACAGCAGTGATATTTCATGTACTGTACATGTACTGATAATATGATTCACAACTTTAGTGTACTGCACTGATTTATGGTACACCTGTGGTAAGGCGACATTTTCAACGATACATGTCACCTCTGTGGTACAGATTTGCTCACTCCTTTTATTGATATTAATTTCACACCTATTATTATGATTTTACACAACACTGATAATTCACAGCTCTGTCTTTGACATGTATTTCACACAAATATTAAAGTGTTATATTTCACACCCACAGTTTTGATAATTCACTCCTCTGTCACCAACATTTCACACTTATGATTTTATATGCCACATTTCAAGCACCTACAATTGGCAACTCTGACCCCTGATACACATTTCACACCTGTGACTCTCACATTTTATACATGTGATACTGGTACTGCACACCTGTGGTATTGATATTTCACACCTGTGGTACTGGTACTTCACACCTGTGGTATTAATATTTCACACCCTGTGATACTGGTACTGTACACCTATGGTATTGATATCTCACACCTGTGATATTGGTACTTTACATCTGTGGTATTGATATCTCACACCTGGGACACTGGTACTTTACACCTGTGGTATTAATATTTCCCACCTGTGATACTGGTACTTTAC
Organism: Holothuria glaberrima; assembly: GCA_009936505.3. Classification (NCBI taxonomy): domain Eukaryota; kingdom Metazoa; phylum Echinodermata; class Holothuroidea; order Aspidochirotida; family Holothuriidae; genus Holothuria; species Holothuria glaberrima. The sequence goes on along the minus strand of WURT03561914.1, from coordinate 7,834 downwards.
ACCTGTGGTATTAATATTTCACACCTGTGGTACTGGTACTTCACACTTATGACACTGATATTTCACACTTCGTATACTGATAACTCACATCTGTGTATTGAACTGTTCCTTTACCTCATTATTCTTCAAGGCTTGACACTAACGCTTTGCAACCATTCACATATCTTCATATTTTCTTCGAAAATGTTTTCTCTCAATAATAGTGGGTTTGATTTATCTGGAAAGCACTTCCGTTCCGCAAAGAACTTTTTGTGTTAAATTTGTGTATGCTGAAGAAATGGTGTAATGCACCATGGCAGGCTGGAATTAGGTCAGCCCCTCTGCAATAGAACCTTCTCCAAATAGCAATTACTGAGGACTATTGGATAGAGTTTTGGTCTGCATCATGTTGGCTACAGTAAAATGCCATTAACAAAAATGATGCATTGCTGTTTGTAAAAGGGTCCATTGACCAACAGTAACTAAGGTTTCTTATATAAATGCATTGAAATTAAGCCTGTTATGAGTGTTATGATTTGGGTATCAATGGAAACTTTGGACAAGCCCTTTACGATGATTCTGGATACTCCATAGTGGATATGGCCACCAAAGTAGATGATACTGTCGTGGTGCCTGGCATATATAAAAGGGTTTTCATAGTATCTTGGCATTATCTCCTCCCTGGTATCAGGTTCAACTTTCTTTGACTTCACTTTCAAGGAAGGGTGGGCTTGTATGACTTTAACCAACATAAAGAGTGAGTATTATTTTTGTTCATGAGATCTAATGTGTAGTAATTAATCAAGCTAAGGAATAACAGTTAGTTTGTAAGGTCATGTTTTGCAGTCTGACAAAGGTCAGTGGGTCTTTTTGAAAATGATGGTATTCCTGATTGATAGTTATGTGTGTATATGCTGGCTTGTATCATGGTGATTTTATTTTTGAGGTTGTATTGAAGGACCTACCAGACCTGACCTGTATTGAGCCTGTGAAGTCGTCTTCTTCTCTTAAGTTCAAATTTAAGGGAACGTATGGTCAGTTGGTGTACACCAGTTTCAGTGTTTAAGGTCAGAATTACATAATAGTCCTGATCAAAATTTTGGAGATGAGCACTTTGTCAGGCTGTGTTTTCGATGGTAAAAATTCGGTTTATACAGTTTACTTGACATCATATCCATGTAAAAGGCCATTCTGTTTTTGGTACACTCTCCTTGAAAAATGTGATGAACTATTCCCTTTAACAAACAAATCATATGTTCATTATAATTTGAAAGTAAAATTGTACTATGCATTAACTTCACCCAACCTTTCCCCTTATCTCTCTACCCCTGCCCCTTATTACAATCTCATGGCCCCTTTTCCCCCTCTTTACCCAATATAATTTAATATCTCTCTTTGGAATGAGAAAGGTTTGAAATACCTCAAAGTAGAAGTATGACCCTCAAAACTTAATTTCATTTTGAACAGCATATGTAATAGATTGAACTTTTTGGTTGACAAAGGACTATGCTCTCCTTCTAAATGTCAAGTTTGTCAGGAAAAACCATCTTATCAGTGTTTGTAGAACATTTGAATACCATTCTGGGGCATTCCTTAAAACTTTCATTGTGCCCCACTCCCAGCTCCACCTCAGTTTTGCCCTGGGTATATTTTAATTAGGTAGAAATGGTCTCTCCATGTATTAAAGTGCCCCTCCAAAAAGAGGTCCCCTCCCACCCCCAGCCTTCTACAGGCCCATCCCATTTATAATTAAGCAGATTATCACAGTTGAGTTCCTTATAGAACATGAGTGCAAGGTTTGTGAAAAAGTTGAACAGAAAAGCGCAGAGGTTTTTCCGACGAAAATTAGAGATCTTTTGTTGGAGAATGTACAGAGTGTTTGTATGTTTAGAATTGGTGTAATTTGTATGGAAATAGAATGTACATCAGCCAGTGGGTCCACTGTATGATAGATATATGAAAACATCCAGAAAGCACCATGCATGGCAAAGACGTGGTAGTGTGTATATGTAGTCTGTGTGAGTATGGCTACAGATTTAGGAAGTAACTGTTATATATATATAGTCTTCTGACAACGTGAGCGATTGAAATGAAGTATTGGGGCAGAACAGTGCCCCCTGTGTTTAACACATGGCTTATATTAAGTTAAATATATTATTTAAAATTTCTCACATGTTGATTTAGGTACATCAGAAGGCAACAGATTCCATTAAGATGCTTGTATATTTCTTTAATTCAATGCATCCATTTGCCATAGAGTTTTGACCTTTTGAGGACCATGTCAAAACCACAGCATAGCTGCAGCTGCCTGAGCAATGTTATAGCTGCAGCTGCCACAGTAATGCTATAGCTGCCTCACATCTGCTTTGTTGCTATACATATTACAATAGCAGCATTACTTCAAGCTTTCTCATTGTAGTTTGAACAGCAATCAAGCATGGCTGCAGCTCCTGCAGCGTTGCTAAGGCAACTGCGGCTTTGCTGAAGCTGCTGCAGCACATGGTTTTGGCGTGGTTCCTTAGGAGATAAATGTGTTTATAAATTATGACTCGAAGAGGTTTTCATGTCAAATAGATTCTCAATATACACTTTTGAGTCTTCACAGACTTTTGTCAGTACGAGTTCACGTGTACCAGTAGTAATTTTCTTGTTATGAAGTGAAGTAGTTTCACTAAAAGTGTTATACTATTCCACATGCGGATGGGTTGTGAATGTTGTACCAAAAATTATCGCTTCTTCACTGTAATTTTATGCATGCGCAACACAGTCACTCCCATGGCTCTTCTTAAAGCAACAAGCTGCTTCATACAATGTTCTCCAAGTCGTGAATAATGTAGACTTACTCAAGTCGTTTCTATAACACGAATTGTGCATGTGATGAAGTCACTTCAATTGTTTTATCCTGGTTCTTTTAGTCTATTAATTTGGTGTCCGCTTACATAAGCTTAAGTGGAGAGCGTGTTCGTGGGCTTAACGAAAATGTAGAAAATTTCTCGGTTTGTTCATTATTCGAGATAAGTGGAATGAGTGTAAAATAAATATGTACATTTTATCCTTAGGGAAAATCGCCTCTTATTTCTTTGATAAAAATTTCCTCTTTTCGGTATGGTTTGGCCTTCCAACCCATTAGCCATCTTGGTTTTCCTTCTAGACGGAGGATTTCGTTATGTTAGAAGTGGGAACTCAATCAGGGAACGAATGTTGACTTTCTGTTTCGTACCAACAAGACTTTGCAATAGCAAAACCAATCCTTTGTGTCTTCCAATCATTTCACGTAGTCTTGTCTTGTTCGGTGTATTGCCTTCATTTGCATAATGACGTCATACATATCGGATTAGGGTATCTTACCCATAAAAAATTGCGTTTGGATGGAAGGGAAAAGAACAAAAGGGAAAGTGAAAAGTGGGGGAATAGGTGATAAAAAATTATACCCCTAAAGGATTTAAGGAATCCAGCCCTAGTCACGTACTAGCTTAAGTGGGAAATACCTGTTTATTTTGGCACGAAGAGATTATGGCTGGGCCATGGCCGTTCGCAGATTTTTCAGCGGAGGTTGGGAGGGGGCACACATGGCAAAGCAGACTAGCAGAGCGTCAGTTGTCGTTAAGTGTACCAAGAAAAACGGCAAAATAGTGTAATA
>WURT03561803.1:0-20951 GCA_009936505.3 Holothuria glaberrima | reverse complement strand
ATGCCATGAACAGGATAACTGTGGTCAACATTGTGAAGGGGAGCGGGTGTGTCCCAACGAGTTTTGTCCAAGATTGTAGGTAACTTTGTTCATGCGCAAATTTGAATATTGAATGGATGAATGGTATAGGAGGGAATTAGAGGCTTAGTCTAAGTGACGAGTTTGTTAGGTGGCCGACTCGAATGACAGCTTGTACGTGGGTCTAAAAGGCACTAAGCCAGAGCCTGTAAAATTTGCAATAACAATCTTTGCCTTTTTGTGATCCGCAGGTAATGTTAGAATCTGTACCACAGAATTATATACCAACAATTGGCTTCGAACGCAGCGCCTGTAGTAAATTTTGCAGCGAAATGAATGGAGTTGAACAAGTTCAGTATCTACCCAAACAAACACTCGCGGATTTGATTTCAGCGTTGTACCAACGGGAATTCGACGAAGTCTGCTATAAGCATCAAAATTTGCTTAAATTTCTCCACAACTTTTTTTTTGAAATTCTACCCAAACTTTGGCTGAAATTAAAATTTCGATTGCACTTAGTAGCTGTTGCGATTAAAAGCCTCAAACAAGAACCAAATTGAAGAATTACTAAGGTCAAGGAGAAAATTTGCTGATGATAGGCCTACTAACTACAACTGTAAATTTACATTGAGGCAACACAACGGAGCAGAGTGCATAAACCTTCGGTATAGCTAAGGCCTAGCGCTCACTTTGCCTTCTAAGATGACCAATACATTATAAACTGACACATGAAAGAAGAAAATGTGAATCAATGTATTATCCTAAACATGTTACAAGAAAGCAGGACATACTTTTCATTTTGGGTTGGTTAATCCCCACCCCCTTTTTTAATTTGCAAGGGATGGGAAATGGGTCATATAGCCTCCTACACATCGCATCTAGAATGCCCTTAACTTCGGTACACAGCACGTTGAAGTTACTCTTTCAAGTTCCAGCAAAAAGCTAAATTTTTAAAGCTTTGGTAAAGTCTGGTACCTTTTTATTTTTGTCATTTACAGTAGTGTCTGGTTCGAATTGACCATAGATTTTACACAATGACATTTTGTTCCGTGCCCTTGGACAGTGAAAGTTTCTGAAAGTATCTGTTAATTTTGGGCACTGCTTTACAACTTTAAATATTACGAAAAAGTTGCATTGCTATTTACAAGCAAAATACCTGTGGCCATGCCTCCCAGACCAACTACTGTGTGTTAATAAAAATATAACTTCATAGCATAATTATAGCAAATGAAGAAAACTAAAAGAGCTCTTCAAATTAAAAGGCCTCTTTGTTAACTGAGAAAAAGGAAATTCCTGTATTTTGGGGTGAGGCCAAAAGAGCATGTATAGCTCACTTAGACACAATGCACATAAAAAAAGGTCAGCTCCAGCATTTTGGACATGGAATCTAAATCTAGCTGCTCACCAAGTAAAGGTTTGAAGATGAAGCTGTGTGTTGTTGTGTTTGCAACAAACAACTGAAAAATTACAAATAATCTTCTGTATAGTGGACCAACAATACTGCATGTATCTTGCTGTAGGTATGTGACAATAGATCATAAAAGCTAAATATTCCAGACTATAGATCAGTTGGCAAAGATTTAACACTTCATGTGCTGGTAATTTGAAATTAAAGTGACATGATAGACAAGGTCGTAGCTAGGGTCATATGTTCAGGGGGTGTGGAGGTCCCAAATTCCGACTGGCTGGATGTTTTTTTTTTTCAACTGAGCGGCAGCGTGTAAAGTGCACTTTTTTACGTACCATGCGTCTTTTGTATACATCAGTGGGGATCCTTCCATTGTCACTGCGTAAAGGTGCCGTCTTGGGGGAGGGGTCTAAGGGGCCCCTTCCCCTTTAGAAAGTTTTTGTAAATTTAAGGTTTACTTAGATGCAAAATGTGACAATTTTTGAGCTGCTCATATCAGGCTGGTGGAACGAACAAAAACTTTGGGGGGGGGGGGCTAAGTGCCAGGAAGACTATCTAAGCGGAGAGCCACCATTTGTTGGCGCGGATCGTACACAAAAGTTTTTGGCTTTACAAACCCTCCAGATGGTCGGAAACGAATGCTTTAAGCTGCATGTACCCAGGTTTGAAATATGGATCTCATGTCTGCAATTTCTCAGTTAATGAAAAAAATCAATCTATGAAAAATGGTAATACATTTTTCTAAGCGGAGCGCCACCATCAGTTGGCGCGGAGCGGACAAGAAATTTTTTTGGCTTTACAAACCCCTCAGATGGCAGTTTTCGAGATATCTGGTTTTTATTAGGGGGCGCCCTCTAATGGACCATATGCAAACCAGCAATGCCACCAATATGATCTACCTTTATGTAATAAAATATGTGAAGTCCTTTTATGATATTTTTTATCGTAGGTACGTTCTTTCTGGTGAGGTAAAAAGTTTGTTACCTACCTACATAAATGCCTACCTACCTACATACACACATATACACGCACACATGTACGTAGGACCATATGAAATCTTCGTTAGAACAGTTTTTACATTATCGGTAAATTCTTTTTACATTATCGGTAAACAAGAGTTTTTACATTATCGGTAATTTTTTTTTACATTATCGGTTCAAAGATGTTTTTACATTATCGGTAAATTTTTTTTTACATTATCGGTCGTTTTTACATCATCGGTTAATTTTTACATTATCGGTTGTAACAACGGCGGTCAGGGAGTAACACGGTAGTCTTGTTGAGCTTTTTTCACCTAATATTTTTTGAGAAGCTTTTTGTCTCATTTTTAGCAGAACTCCAACTGGTACGGGGAGGTGCGTCCGCACCCCCGCATCCCCAGCCTACGCCCCTAGTCTCGGACCTCTGCCGCAGCCAATAAAGAACCTTAGAGTAATCGAATATCATAAGTAGCATATACGATAACATTCGTAGCATATATTTGTCCGTACACTGCCAAAATTTCGCTATATGATGATAATTTTTAAGTACGTAATTAATTGAAAGATTTGCCAAAGATATCACCATTTTGCATCTAAGCCACCTTACCTATACAACGACTTTTCAAGGGGAAGAGTTGTTACACATAGACAACACACCTTTCCTTTACAGTCAACCAAAAATTAAAAAAAAAACCATTACTAAAGTGTGAGTTTCTAAATATGTAATCACTTCAAAAAATTGTCAAAGATAACATTTTTGCAACTTAAATCGTAAATGAACAAACAATTCTCAAAGGGGAAGGGGAACCCCTCCCTTAGACCTCCCCAGGGGACATAACCTTCACAAGGTGACAAAAGAAGGATTTGCTCCGGGTGCAAACTACCACCGATGCGAATATGCACAATTTACACCGACTTTCTAAAAATACGGTCCTGGATATGCTCCTGACGGGAGATGACTGTTCTTTTGGTGAAATTAATTTTCACCAGATCGGAGGAAACTCTTGCCATGGGTGGCGCCATTTTCAAAATTTCTCAAAAAATGCATTGCGAGCCTACTCTACAAATTCCACGGAGTTGAAAGTTTAGAACAACCCGGAAAATATTTTTGTAGTTTCTAGGAAAAACCAAATTTGATCTAAATTGTTGAGTTGGTTAGCCAACTGACGTGAAGTTGTAATTCATAAGCCATAAAGGCTTCTCCCAAATTGATTGTCGCTCAGCATCGTAAAACAACTGCCCTTCAAGGCCTAAATTACTATTATTAAAAAGAAATATTCAAACACTGAAGTTTTAAACAGATCGACGGCTACGAACAGGTAGACACTAATTGCTCATAAATTTTCATGTTTTGAGCCAGGCAAATTTTCCCTCGATCGAATGAAGTCTCATTTTCACCTAAAAGCGGCTATCTCCCGGACTATTTATTCATGTCGTGAACTTCTACAATAATAAATTGGTACTGCACTTAATGTCCTTACGCACAAGGAAATTTGTAAGCATACAGTGACTTGTTTTTGTTACAGACGTGCCCATTACTTCTGTATTTGAAGTAATATCCCTCGAGGATGTTATGTCCTCTACTATGGCGCTACTACCGCCCAAGTAGCAGCTCCATGATCTCACGTGATCCAACATAATATGTGCCGGGTTGTTCTACTGTAACAGCAGCCATTCCTTATCAGTGCGGTTCCAATCGAAGAACAGTTAGCCACAATACACGTGTACACAATGGAGCTCACCTAAGAACATGTACACTTTTCGGTTAGTTTAACGAATCAGTTGTGATGCAGTCCTATCATTTCTGCATAATATTCTTGAATACCTGGAAAAAACCAAACTATTTTGTTCGAGCCACATTTGTTGACTTTTTAAGTGCATTTAATTCCATTCAGCTGCACTTGTTAATAAACAAATTTTTGGGTATTGGTGTTAATTGTAGGTTATTATTATTATTTAAGAGACAGGCCACAGCTTGTTAAGATGAATGGCATATGTTCTGATGTTCGGTCTAGTACAGGTGCTCCACAGGGATGCTGTTTGCCTCCTATCATCTTCTGTTTATATACTAATGACTTCAGGAGTAAACTTAATGTCTGTTCAATCATTGAATATGCTGATGATACTGTGATAACAGGATATTTGCGAAATAACAATAGGGCTCCCTACGAGGATGAAATTAGTGACTTTGTTACTTGGTGCAATCAAAACTATTTGAAAGTAAATGTAAATGAAAAAAACTAAGGAAATGGTATTTGACTTCAGAAAGCAACCGTGTGATCTTGCCCCAATCAGGGTTAACGACTAGGTTGTTGATTTAGTGGGTCACTACAAATATTTAGGTACTATCATTGACTGTAAACTTACCTTCAAAGAACAGGTTGATATCATAAGTTCAAAAGCTAACCAAAGATTGTACTTTTTAAGGAAACTGAAATATTTTCAAGTTGACAAAACTTTTCTTAGACTTTTTTACCAGTCAGTAATACCATGGAGCTGTAAGAAATGGAGATTGCACGCTTGCTCTCCCTTTGAACTAGGTGCATAGCCGACACTTAAGCTAGGCATTGTCTGATTCCTGAAATTCCTCTAAACTAATAGGGATTAGGCAGTGAAGACAATTATTCTCGTCGTCTGCTACATCTGAGAGAGCTTATGGGACGATTTCCCGCATTAGTATCACATTGCCAGCCGTCAAAGAGAAAAAAAATTATTTCAACAAGGTGCCGCCAGGTGTCACATTTTGAAAGGGTACAGTGTATCTCTTTATTACTTTTTAAGCAAATATACCATTTTCGCTATTTCAGGAACAATCCGGAAATGGTTTGAAATATCATCATCAAAGTTAGACTCCCACTGGTTTTTAAACAAGTTCATTCCTTTCGTAATGAAGAAATTAGAATAATAATGAAATAGTGCAACTTAAAAGTGGCTGAACAGTCTTTGTATGTATGTTTATTTTTGTACTTCTTACTGTATTTTTATAGCGTTTTTATAGGGCTACAAATTTCCACGTGATTGTGGACGAAATAAATCTCTTATTTTATCACTCTTATCTCTCTTACCGAATCTAGGAAGAGTGAGGGCGGCCAGGTTTTATAAAATCAATGGCGTAGGAAGCGGGGGCAAGAGCGCAAGCCCCTCTCCCCCAGCGAAATTTGTGGGCTAAGTATGCTTTAGCCCCCCACTTTCCAAGGACGAAAACCGCTTATTTGTCTCTTCTATAACAAATATCAAAAACTTGCAGTAATTTACTTTAAAATATGTCCAAAATGATGTACCAAATTGCATATAAAGACCCTAAAATATCAAAAAATTTCCAAGGGGGAGAGTAGTTTGGAAAAATGTCAAAAAATGGATTAATTTAAGAAAGAAATGCCAAAAATTTGAAGTATTTTAAGTAAGAAATGTCAAAAGTTGCAGTAATTTACCTTACAATTTGTCAAAACTGATGCACCAAATCGCATCTGAGGACCCTCAAATATCCAAAAATTTCCAAGGGGAGGGGCATCCCCTCCACTTTGGAAAAATGTCAAAAGTTTGCTGTAATTTAAATAAGAAATGTCAAAAATTTGCAGTAATTTAAGTAAGAAATGTCAAACATTTGCAGTAATTTACCTTGAAATTTATCCAAAATTGATGCACCAAATAGCATCTAAGGACCCTAAGATATCTAAACATTTTCCAAAGGGGGAGGGGGCACCCTTCAACTTTGGGAACATGTCAGAAATTTGCAGTAATTTAAGTAAGAAATGTCAAAAATTTGAAGTGATTTAAGTAAGAAATGTCAAAAATTTGCAGTAATTTACCTTGAAATTTGTCCAAAAATGATGCACCAAATCACCTCTAAGGACCCTAGACATCTAAAAATTTTCGAAAGGGGGAGGCGGACACCCTTCCACTTTGGAAAAATGTCAAAAATTTGGCAGTAATTAAAGTAAGAAATGTCAAAAATTTGCAGTAATTTAAGTAACAAATGTCAAAAACTTGCAGCAATTTACCTTGTCCCAAATAATGATGCACCATATCACATCTAGGGACCCTCAAATATCCACAAATTTCTAAAAGGGAGGGAGACACTCCCTCCACTATGGAAAAAAATGTCACAAATTTGCAGTAATTTAAGTAAAAAATGTCAAAAATTTGCAGTAATTTACCTTGAAATTTGTCCAAAAAAGATATGCCAAATCGCATCTAAGGACCCTCAAATATCCAAAAATTTCCAAAAGGAAGAGGGATGCCTCCTCTACTTTGGGAAAAATGTCAAACTTTGCAGTAATATAAGTAAGAAATCTCAACAATTTCCAGTAATTTACGAAATGATGCACCAAATCGCAACTTAGGAGCCTAAGATATCCAAAAAATTTCCAAAGGGGAGGGGTATTCCCCTCTCTCCTTAGACCCCTCACCCTGGACGGCGATCCGAATCAAGGTGTTCAGCCCTCCCCCCCAGTCTCGAACAGCTTCCTACGCCTATGTATTAAGTCAGGGATATGATACTGATTGGATTCAGGAAGAAAACAAATTATCTTTACAATTTTAGAACTTTTTAAAAGGAGACGAATATTTTTAGGGCGATCTATCGCATAGAACATGACAAATCAGCTTGAATAAGCTATAGAACTGATTTGCGGTGCGTATTGACCCTTCTTAGGTTTCAGTTCTTGGAGTTGGACTTATAACTACGGAGCTAAGCTCCGTATATAACTCTCAGTAAAGTGATATTATTATGGTTGTACCCAGATACATTGACAGCGATATTGAAACGATTGGAAAGGGGGCTTTTTCACCACGTTTTGGAAAGACAGTGAGTACAATTTAACTTCCCTTCATGTAACATTGCAAGGAAGATTTGGGTATACACTTAAATAGGAAAACCCATCACATGAAATATTAAGTTTGTATCAGGAAGAGAAGGTACAGTAGTACTGTTAAAAGATTCATTTACAAAGTAGAATATATCGCAAAGTGTTGATATACGTTCCAGGCTTTTCAACACAGAGGGCTTTGCTACAATTCGTCGGAGGATTTCCAGTGGGTTACGCTAGGGTTTTTAATACTATTGATGTTTTTCCCTTAATATCTCTTTGAATTTGTCGGAGAAAAGAACATTATATGAAGAAAGATCGCAAATGAACATCATTGCATAAAGAGTAATTTTTCAGTAGATGCTTATTCTTTATTCCATATAGGTTAATCATTCCATAAAACTTAATACAATCACTGACATAGTGATTGGAGCTACTACATAATCCAAGTATTTGCAGCTCCCGTCTTAGACCTTACACGACTCTTTAAACTATTTTAATAGTAGGCCCCTATTTAAAGCTACAAGTCTTTCTTTAGTCCGTAGTTCTCTTGGTCATCTGCAATTGAAAAACCTTACATTCAATATAGCACTCTGGTAATGTGTTTGTGTTATTAATCCATTTATCTAGCCCCTCTTACTTTCCTCCTTGTTTGAATTTGAGCATTAAGTAACTATGACAATGTTCAGGGTGGATCTCCTAGTACCATGGAGAACCTATGTTTTAAGCCGAACGCACACGCACGACAGAAACGCGAAAAGCGAAACACGAAACAGAAAGCACATTTTTGCGATGCCGTCTAGGGTTGGCCGTAGCGGACACAAATCAGCAATTAATGGTACCATTACATCGATTTAATGGTACCATGTATTCGATTTAATGGTAATATATATTCAAATTAATGGTACCATATATTCGAGTTAATGGTACCAAATAAAAAAGCCATGTGATCGGTTGAGAATTAATGGTGTTACGGCTCGATGTGGCATTCAAACCAATAACAGCGAAAGATTCAAAGATCAAAGAAGAATGAGATTAAAATTCAACAACTTGATTATTGTTTACGATTAAAACCCTCTTTCCTTAATTCGTACAAATATTAAATTTTAGCTGAGGCCTGTTAACAATTATTTACTTAATATACTTATCGCTAGTCTTGGCCGGCGATGCAACGTCTATGACAGTAGGCTGCTGTAGTAGGCTTGGTTTCTGCAATAGCCTAGGCGGATAGGGCGAAGTCGAAGTGCTTGCGTTGGCGAATATAGTTACTCTTTAATCGGCAACTCTCACGGTGCAGTGGAATGGCGTACAGAAAATGGTTGGCTTCAGTGTGCGCTGATGATATACTGTAATGACTGCAAGCAGCACACGTTTAGTTGAACTTGAAGAATATAAACAGTGGAGTAATTTATACACAGCATACGGTTCAATCTTGTTCAATCAGCAACGATAACGATAACGTCTGGTTCTACAGGTATAATGTTGTGTCTCTCTCCACGACTGATGCCAGAGTTTCCCTTTATATTCGCCAGCCCTTGTTCCCGAAACCTCTCGAATTAACAAATTCTAGAAAATTCCAGTACACAATACATGTATTTCTAGGAAGTGAAGTTTCCAGACACGATTACTGCCAAATTTAGTATCTTGAGTCAGACAGTTCCTTCCAGAAGGAAGTCGAATCTTCTCGAAGTGGAAACATGTGGTAAGTTCTAGAAAGGACTCGAAGAAATCGTAGCTAGAATTTTCTGGAGCTTTCATTCGTCGGAGGATTCAAGCTGGTACTTTTGGCAAGCCGTTCAAGCCCCGTAACACTCCCCCTCTTGAAGAAGTTTTGGACATCTTGGACAAAACTTAGGTTACTGTACTTATAATTTACAGCTCTACTGTAATAAGCATAGTATATATACAGTACATGTGGAACCCAACATTCAATGGTAGATATGGTCATAATATACAATGAGTTTTGCAATAGGGTAATACATGAACACAGTAATATGATCAATACACAGTCGGAAAAACAAACTCTTCTCAGACTTGATTACACATTGTGAAGTAGGTTACACAAAATTTCAAAATTTACAGTAAGATAAGATAAATTGGAACTTAGCAGATTAAACTCTTGACAAAGCATAATCCCTGTGTCATACCTGATGCTTTCTTTCAGTTCGGTATGCTTAATACATACAATAGTTATGTGATTTCTTCATAGATTCGTGATTTGCTTTGAGGATTAACTAGATAAGAGTACTACTTAAATGGTGCATCAACACCCACATCAATATCATGTTCATTCAGATTTGTCTTAGTAGGATTATCTGAGAACAACTATGTATACTCATTAATTAAAGATTTCATCTCTGATTTCTCTTTGTCATCCAGATGACTTAATTTCTGGTCAAGATTTTTCAACGCACCAGAATTTTGCAATTTAATACACATGTCAGGAACATTATTAGCTTTAACCTCGCCATTACTGAGTTAGTGGTCAGCATTGATAATACACACTGGATCACATGTATCATTAGCATTAATATTTACATCATGTACAATTTCATTCTTAGAAGTGTCACAATCTTCTCTTTCAAAATATTTCTTGATCATATTAATGTGACATACTCTTTTTGATTTACGCTTGCCAGGTGTCAAAATGACATAATCTGTTTCACTGACCTTCTTTTCAATGACATAAGGTCCTTGAAAGCGGGCTTGAAGTGGCTGGCCAGAAACAGGCAAAAACACTAGCACCTTATCACCGGGCTTGAATTCTCTTTCTACAGTGGTCTTGTAATACCACGCTTTCATTTTTTTCTTGGGAATGCCTCAGATTTTGCTGAGCATGTTCACATGCTCGATGAAGGCGGTCTTTGAAGCGGGATACATAGTCAAGGAGATGAATGTCTTCACCTGAACCTGATAACCACCTCTCCTCCAGCAACCTCAATGGTCCACGAACAGTGTGTCCAAAGACAAGTTCAAATGGACTAAACCCAAGTGACTCTTGCATAGACTCCCTAGCAGCAAACATTATAAATGGAATGCCTTTATCCAATCTCTCTCATTGTCATGACAATATGTCTTTATCATATTTTTCAATGTTTGGTGAAACCGCTCTAAGGCTCCTTGGCTTTCAGGATGATAAGCCGAAGACTTAATTTGGTCTATGCCTAACTCATACAACATCTGTTGGAATACAGTTGACATGAAATTGGACCCTTGATCAGATTGGATCTCTTTAGGCAACCCAAACAATGTAAAAAAATTTAAGTAATGCCTATAAGACTGTTCGAGCCTTAATGTTTCTCAGTGGTATTGCCTCGGGAAACCTTGTAGAGGCACACATAATAGTTAACACATACTGATGCCCTGCTTTACTTTTAGGTAAGGGACCTACACAATCAATGATGACTCTACTAAAAGGCTCTTCAAAAGCAGGAATTGGCTTTAAGGGTGCAGCCGGAATATTTTGATTCGGCTTCCCAACCATCTGACATGAATGACAAGTCTTACAAAATTTGGCCACGTCAGTTTTAAGTTTTGGCCAATAAAAGTGATTCAAAATTCTGTGGTATGTCTTATTGACCCCTAGGTGCCCTGCAAATGGCATTTCATGAGCCATACTTAAGATGTGGCTTCTATAAATCCTAGGTACCACATTTTGATGGTAAACTCTCCACTCTTCATCCAATGGTGCATCGGGTGGTTTCCATTTACGCATCAAAATATCGTTTTTGAAGTAGTAGCAGACTGGGACATCTTTTGATTCGTCCTCAGTGAGTGCATCAGCTACTACTGACTGAAGCTCTTCATCATTTTTCTGCTCAATTGACAGCTGATCTCTTTTAGGAGTGTCAGATATTTTCGAAGAATCAGATTTTCTTTGCTCTTCACCTTCCCTACTCTGCGTAGGGTCAGAAGATTCACAATCCTGACTGTTATTGAGATTAGTCATAAAAGATTGGCTAAGATCATACCAGGAATCTTCATTTTCACTAGAATCTTTTTTAGATTTTGTCTCCTCTTTTGGGAGTGTTTTTTTTCTTTTTTTAGGAATTGAGTCCTCAATTTTAGAGGGCGGATGATTAAGATTACCATCCTTATTTTCAGAAACCATACTCTCAGTTTTAGAGAGTGGATGATTAAGATTACCATCCTTACATGATTCCTTATTTGTTCCACTTTTAGGAACTGTATCCTCACTTTTGGAGGGTGGATGATTAAGGTTATCCTCCATAGCGAGCTTTCTTGACATGGCTCTGGTGACAGCACAGGCAGGGAATAAATTTGGAAATTCCTTTTCTAATTGCTCTGTGTTGTTATAATCACATGGTTTATCTGTCAAAATTACATTGGCTACAACCTTTTCACCAGATAGGTCATTGCCTAGCAACAAAGATACCCCCTTAACCGGTAGAGTAGGTCTGACCCCTACTATGACCGACCCAAAAACTAAATCTGACTTCAAATTAATTTTGTGAAGAGGGACAGAAATAAAACCATACTCAACCCCCTGAATAAGTACATTAGCCCCTGTGGAAGTAGAGTCAGATAGTAGCAAAATTCCATCAAGAAGCAATGACTCAGTTGCGCCTGTATCACGCAAAATTTTAATTTTAACGGGTGGATGAGCTGAATCTCCATTTAGGGAGATAAATCCCTCAGGCACAAATGGGAGGTATTCTTCCTTAATTTGGTCATTAGAAGGCCGTAAAGTGCTCATCGGGCGCTGGAAGACCAGACAATTGGGTGCTTCTAATACGAAACCCACCGAAAATATTTCCTGGAAAGCTTAGCTGTGGCTAATTTTCTTACGGGTGCCTATTTGCTGGCCATAGAATTGGCAGATGCTCGGTTTGGATCGGACTATTTCCTATATTCCAACACGTGGAGAACAAGTCCAACATGTGGTATCACTGGTGCGGTTGGAGTGCTATCAAGTGTTGTTTCTGTTCTTGATCTCACCATATTGACTATTGACAGATTTTTTTTGTATTGTTGTGCCCTTTGGCAATATTCGCTTCAATCCAAAGTGGGGTAAGATAATTTGGATGATTGGTATTGCTGTTGCAATTCTTCCTCTGTTTCTATTACATTCTGTTCAAAACATTTATGGTTACACGGACGTCTGCTTAGGCTTACCCATAGATGCTATTCCTCAAAAAGTGTCGCAAATTCTTGTAGAAGAAGAAAGCAGGATTCTTCATGCAGGATATAAGTTAGAAGCAATTTCCACTTGGGTTTACTCAGCAGTTTTTTACACCTATGTGATTTCTGTTTGTCTTTTCATAGTGACTATATGCTACGTCGGCATGTTTATTTCTGTGCTAAAATCAAAACTCGATTCACATCGAGCAAGTGACAGTAATGATGAAGTAAAACTAGGTACGAGAATGTCAATTATTGTTGGCACCGACATGCTCTGTTGGCTTCCAGTGGTCATGCTAAGTGTCTTGTCACAGTTTAAAGTACAAGTACCTGCAACATCCAATCAATAGTTGGTTGTTTTTGTACTCCCGATTAATTCTGCCCTGAATCCTTTTATTTTCTCATATGGAATTATCAAAGCAAGAAAAACGAGCGCTTCTGGTCAAATTCGGGAGATACGAGAGAAACCCAAAGTATGTTTCCCTTAAGACTTGTCTGACACAAATTTCGCGCATGTCAAGACTTCTTAATATTTGAATGGATATGAATTCCGGCTAATTTACTACATTGAATACTAAAATGAGACGTGTTGAAGAGCAGTTTTGAACAAAATTAATGTATAGTATCAATGAGAGATTTGCATTGTGAACTTTTGTTGTGCGTATCTCTCTATGTATAACGGACAGACCCAGGTGGACTTTTTTAGGTTGACGCACGAACTTCAGGGCAATGGCGGCGAATTGTTCTCAGTATTGACAGGTAGCTCCATGAAATTGGGGGTATATGAACCCTTTTTCAAATAATTTACTCTGCTGAGATAATTTGGGTGTGGATTGTAGGTTGTCCCTGACTATGATAAAACAAATGATGAGATAATGATCGGGTGTGTCTGAAGTACTATTATACAAGAGTAATTGGTGTTGTGTTCAGCATTTTTTCAAATTTTATAAAAAAAAAAATCGTTAAAAAGTCAAATTCTAGTCAGAAAAGAATAGGGAAATGTATACCAAGTCAGATCTTTGTTGCTTTAAATCATACTGCTTTGCTGTAAATTGTAGCATCGGAACCTGACATTACCATACTTACACCTAACTTTTTATAGTAATATCTGCGTTTTGTGACCATCAGGATTACTTTAGGGGATTATGGAGGTATTATCTAACACTGTTAACCTACGCTATCCAAGTTTAAGTTCAAAAAATTTCATAACGTCAGCATATTTGTACACTGTTGTTATTTCTAAAATATTTTTGTCTTCATTTTCTGCCACCCCATAAAGTCCTTATGGACTTGATGTCACAGAGACATAAAAACCAAAGTGCGCATGCCCAGATGATTCGCATGTACTAGGACGTACAGGGATGTTAAAATGTCTATTATCATGTAGTTGACGACGTCAATTTGGAGAGATGGAGAAACATTAACTGAGACTAAATTAGTTCATTAAGAGAGACATGCTTTACAGTTTTGGTAAAGACAATTACCTGTAACAAGTGTATTGTTTATGGTGATAAATAAATTATAATTGTAAAAATTGTAAATAATAAATAGTTTATGGGAGTTTAAGTTTGAAGTGAGTGTGATTGGTGTGAAGTCTACTCCGTCAGATTTTATGTGTGTAACGATTATATGTAGTACGTTTATCATGAATCAAAATGCATTTTTTCTATATATGTAAGAGCCACTCTCGTAATCTTCATTGAAACACAAATTCGGAAAGGAAGCAAATCAAAAACTTCTTTCAATGTTTTTTATTTCAATGTTTAAGTATCGTTATCGTAAATTTTAATTACTACAGACAAGGATAAAAGAACTTTGACTGTACATGCAGTTCAAATGTGAAAGCAACTCACGAGAAATTTACGATCATTTTAGCAGCTTATCTTTAAATAAGGAAGAAATTAAGCAAACCTATTTAGATCAACAGCGTAGCCAGTGAGCCAAAAGTGTGTGTGTGCGGGCATTGAGGGGTGCAAAAATTGGAGATTGTACAAGTAAATTATTGCCAGTAGGACCTATGCCGACAGCCCAGAAAGTCTCTTGATACTTAGTCACACGTTATTGCACCAGTTTGAAAACGGAAAGAAAAACAATTTGAAAATACTTTTGGTTGATTTGATAAGTAAATTCATCGAGGATCCATAAAGGGTTTTACTATGAGCCACCCATTTTGGGGGACGAAGCCTGAGTCTTCCAGAACGGAAAGCACGAAGCCCTGAAGATGGCTCTGGGCTCTGGGCTCTGGGGAAATTAAACACTGTTAGGTGTAATTTTCTAACATCTGACAATCATCATAAGTACGCAAAGACACCTGTTTATTAAACCGGTAATGTTGTGTGGCCGATATCGTAACAGGCAGGCAAATAATAAGTACACTCATACATCTGTAAAAATGGCCAAGAGATGAGAGTGTGGGATACTACCTCAAGAACTCTTTTCTACTTACACAGTGTTTGATGCAATTTCCTGTCATCTCAAGATCAAGAAAATATAAGTAAGGCACACAATTGGAGTAGCCAGATGAGGAAATCTCGGAATCCAGAATGGGAGGGATATTGAATTTTGATAAATATGGGATCTAATACAATTAATGAAATACTTGTAACATACCTTTTGGTGGGTAAAAGAGACCCACAGGCTACTCTTAATACTGATCAAACAATGTACCGACAAAAGTAGTCAGTTTACTGACTAACCTCCTGAGGACTAATAATAGGGGGCGGTTGTATTTTCGCCAAAACAACACTATACTGCTAGATGTTTTTAAACAGTGAATAGAATAGTGTCATCAAAAACGTTACGGTGTTCGTGTTTTTTCAGATGTTTCCATCAGAGTCACATGTGCACTTGAACTTTCGAACATTCTATTTTAAAAAGGCAAATGTTCCATCTGAATCAGAAAACGAATTTAGGACAAAAGGTGGTATTATGTACCCCAGTTGTCGTCATAACCTTGACAGGGATCTCCCATTACCTTCACTAACCCTATCTGGCAATGGCAACTCGGGGAAGAAGCATCAGGCCACCTTTTTGACTTGTTTGCTTTGTGGTTTCCCCATCACAACTGTTGGGGAGGCTCTCAATTTCAGACCCAGCACAGCTTTTGAGTGTGGCATGCATGAGTGACTTTCAACAATTTAACTTCTCAGGAATCAAGATAAGGTTCATGCTTGCCAGGAAGTTGAGCTGCACAGTTAATTTGCTCTGAGAATTAGTTGTGGTTGGAGTTTTTCTCAAATCTAGCTAATGGGCATTTCCTCTAATGACACTGGATTCTACTGAGCTTCTGAGTGCATGGATTTTTCAGGAAATATGATTAATTTACTAACATTTAGACAAACTATCTTGTAAATAATCAATCGTAATAGTAACAAAGACAGGTACAATCAATCAACTAAATATTGACAAAACTCTATTAAGGGATTAAATAATTTAACAGGAACTAATTATATATGAGCTTATTATTAAAACTGTGTCTGATTGGACTCATCGATGGTATCATAAATTTCGTCAACAACTATGGACTCCATTTCATCATCTTCATCGCTTGCCTGATAAGCAGGATTCTCCAGTGTCACACCAATGAATTTCATTGGTTCGTCTTCCTCCAATGGAGGATTTTTACTACAAAATCCCCTAGGATATTGGTACAAATCAGTCCCGGCCTCTGAATCATTTTGTCTAAGTGGGACATCGGTAGTAGACTCTTCTCCATTCAGCAGAACCTCTTTTCCAGAAAAGGAGCTTCTGATGGATTGATTTTTTGTCAAGCAAACGAATGGTGAGCTGCGTTTAGATGATCCATTGCGACCAGTGCACAACAGAGCACTAGCTCCCATCTTAGTGTAATGGCCACTACTACGTCTGGATTTGGCAAAAGACTTCGTGGTGTCCTCTTTATTGGGCAGAATTCTCAGTGTATCTACACGACTTCCTTCTTCTGAGGCAAGGGTGCCTATTTTAAGCCCCGCTTCTCTTTGATGGTTTGTACGGTTAGACTCCTTTGTGCCCTTTATGTGTTGTAACAAAAAACATAATAGTATACATTTGTCATCAATAAAAAGTGCTCTATGTTTACAGCCCTGACACTGTGAGGCAAAATTTTACAGCAAGTACGGGGGTTAAGAGGTTGTAAGTGTTTAAATAACGTAATAAATCTTCAAAATTATGACGAACCAAGGTTTCATTTTATATGACGTCAATTTTATGCCACCATGTTTAAGCTGTGGCTCTCGGAGGAAGTGTGTGATGATATCACGACTCATTTTACTCAAGTTTACTTTGCTTTAGAGGAAAGATCTAGAAACGTAACATACCTGGCGTCGCTGAAT
This sequence comes from Holothuria glaberrima, assembly GCA_009936505.3. Lineage (NCBI taxonomy): Eukaryota > Metazoa > Echinodermata > Holothuroidea > Aspidochirotida > Holothuriidae > Holothuria > Holothuria glaberrima. The sequence continues at coordinate 4,264 of WURT03561803.1, read as the reverse complement.
CATCCTGTTTGTCACTGCAGTATTGGGATCTGTGAAAGTTATTAGAATAATTGAGACATTTTGGTTTCAAGAAAGTTATAAACACGATCAATCACTCATGTCGAAAAATTTCACCCCTCACAAAAAAAAAACAGTTGAACCAAACTCATGTGGTAGTTTAATATTTTATCGCTCACCAGAGAAAATTCCAATGGTATACAAGACAGCATTGCAATTGGAGTAAGTATAGAAGACAAACAATTGTCAGAACAGTGCTACCACGCATTTTCCTCTGAGGAGAATTTTTCTTATTCCCATAATAGTAAATTTCATGTTGCATACATTGAACAAAATGAATTCGTTTATAATATAGTACCACTCAGGCAATAAGCAGCACCCGATTGATCAAAAGGTTCAGCAACAAAAAGGTAGGCTTGGCTTTTAGAAGTTAAGGAGAAGAATGAAAGTGGAAAAGGTTTAAACATTAAACATAAAATAACTGAAGTATATACTCATAGTAACCAAGGTTTTTCTGCACCCATGGCTTTTCGGAAAAAAGAGCTTGCATCAAAAACTAATCTTTCCTTAAATTCAGTCAATTCTTATCGTTTCCAGTAGGTTAAATTTCAAAATAAAATATTTTAACAAAATGATAATTTAAGCTTAAATTGAGTTTTGATCAGCTACAGTTATATCCAATCAAATTTGCGTACAGTTCCTATTGCAGTACCACACTTCAGAACTTCACTTTGGAACTGAGTAAAAAGCTTCACCGGAATAGGATGTTTATTTCCTTTTCACGTGACAAAATTTAACTTTTGAGTTTCTTCTTACTTTAATATTGACACAACTCTCTACGCTCAGTGACCAGATGACATCTAATATAGCTAGACTTATAATGAAACAGAGACATTTTCTACAGCTATAAGACTTTTTTCCTGTAAAATGTATCATCTAAGAAACATGATGACAAGAAAAATGGCTAGTTCCTTTGACCCTGTCACGTTAATTGTGTGATTGTGGAAAACCCCATTCCTTTCACCCTTATCACATAAATAGTCTATACCTTAGAAATGGATCATCCAAAATGTATTGACTACAGTGAAACTTTTCATTAACTAAGAACAATAATAATAATGCTATCGTTCTTCAACAAATGAAAAACAAACCACGTGGTACTCGCTCAGACTCGGGAAGAGATCTGGAATCTATGTCAGCATCTCCTATATCTGCACTGAAAGTTAAACGTCAAAAAAGAGGTGATGACAGTTGCAAGAAAATTTCAAAACATCGGTTTTAAAGTTACATAACATAAATAATAACATTTTGACCACTCCTACAGTCTGAAAAAGTGACTATTTTCATCAAATATAGGAAAGAAAAACAGAACATTGGTACATTGCGTCTTTTTTAAGGATCATTGTCATGTAAAAAGCATTATATCATTGATCAAAATGATGTACTTTAATTAATCCATTCCAGCTAAATAAAAGTTATAACGCAGCCATAAATAAAAAGATATCTGTAAAATATCGTAAAACGAGCTTGTCTTTTTTCTCCTTATACGCTTTAATGCGGTTTGGTGCCATATACTTTTCTTGGAGTGTCATTGAAATCCATTAAAATCACAGTGAAAACTCAGTCTTATTTCCTCAATACCCTTTCAGTTAGAAAATTTCAAAATAGAAAAACTGAAATAATAGGAATTAAGCGACGATCCATGCATGGTGAATATCGAATTGTTAAAAAACATAAATGCAACTCACGTCTCGTCTTCATGCATGTTTTTCAGCAGTTCCGCATGAATTGACTTTTCTTTAAGATATCTTAGAAAAAAAATAAACATGAACGAAAACTAATCAGGTTTTGTTATTTTCAAAACAATTATATACACCTTCGGTTTGGGAGATTCTCTGGTTTTGAAGAAAAGCAAACTTCTCCTGAATGAGAGGGGGGGGGTATTTAACGCAGTATATAGGCTTTCCAGCCTAACATAGATAAGGTTAAGCAAGCACGTAGACCACTGAGAGAGTTGCATTTTTCTCAGAAACGGCGTTGAGAACCTACAGTTAGGAAGTAGTTTTTCGGAAGTTATGAAACAACACCTGCCGAATATAGATTTGAATTCATTAAAAGAGACCAACATACTTTGCAAGGGGATTCTAAAAACAATTCTCCATTGAAAACGCAGAAAATGAACACATGGAGTAGTGGGTAAAATAGGCAAAATGGCCGCGCCCACAATCGGACCAATCTTTCTCCCGATCAGGGGAAAACAAATTTCTCCCAAACCGGAGAATCTCCCGAACTATCTACTGGCATACAAACATCACGTTACATTGTTCTTTATGCATACCAAATGTTATAGATAATGTGTAATGGTGTCGGTTTCAAAACTAAATCAGTTAAGCCTTAACATCTTTCAAACATGGTACCAAAGTTCAAGGAACGATTTGTACACTTAGTTCAAGTTCCCAATACATTTTTTGAAAAGTTAGTAACAACTTGAGGCAGAAATTAAAGTGATTTTATGCTATTTTGTGTAAAAATACTCACTGATTCCATGAGTAAATTAAACACGTCATCATTCCTAATATACCAGCCAGTAGCAATGCAGCAATCGCTACAATGGCATACTGGTGTATTGGGTACGTCACAAACTCCCGTCCGTCGGTTTCTTGCACCTCCTCAAATCCGCATTCTTGTTGTAAACTGTGTGATAAGTGGTAGCGAATTTATCTAACGCTTGGGTAAATTATCAACTTGTCTGTCGTGATACCACATGAAAGATGTCACAGAAAAAATGGTGTATAAGGTAATCATGATTGTGATCAAACTGAAGCCTATTTTCATCGTCACATTGAATCTCATGAAAATGTACGATATCGCACTCAGCGACATGGTGGAAGAAACTACGATACACCCGTAGCAACTAAAATCAAGTTCATTCATTAATACAAAGAAAATGCGAACGAGAAGTTTATGGTACCGTTCACTAATAAAATTGCCTTAATTATTTCGTGTATGACTGCAACTGTATTCAAATGGGCAAATTCAGAGACAAATTAAGGACATGAAAGATTCTCAACGTAAAGATTGCAAAACGATTCGAACCCTGGTCGAGTATTAGGTAGGATCACTTTTTTACTTTTAAGAATAATCCACATTAAGTATGGTTCATCTGCTTCTGAAGTTGACCCTCTAACTATTTCCCCCATAAACGTACAGACTCAATGTGGCTCGGTTTTCGGTTCTAGATCATCGTAGCAGTTCTAAATAGGCCCCACTGCCCTCATATGACAGTGCACAAAGAGGAAGTACTACTATTTTTAAGTTAGTGTACCGTGACTATTGAAATATAGCAACAAAAGTTTTCATGACACTGTGGTAGTGCTCACTCTTTTACATCCCAATCAAAACTACATTTGGTTATTGAAAGGATGTTTGGGAAAAAGTACCTAAACCACCCTCGATATCCATGAATTTTTGCACAATGACCATTCATTTACTATACCATCTCTGTAATGGACCAACTTATTATTTACGCCCTTGTCAGAAACATGGAACATGGAACTATAGAATATTTTCAGCAGAGGATTTCTGATTACTTAGTAGTGCGCTTCTTAAAGTAAAGTGGTCGGTCACCTCATTGGATTTTGCACTCTATTAATAACATACATTTCTACTCAGCTGTGCGTCTATAGACTCATTCAGTGTTTACAAACAAAGACGTCACTGCGTGTCGGTAAAAGAGTTTATAGGGTGCGCTCACACTGTCGTCACAGTGCAAATTAGATTCCAATTCGTCTACTTTTTGCGTGCAATCGCACAAGCGTTTACACGCGCAACACCTAGCATACACGAACGTGTTCTTGCGCATGCTCTATGCCAACCAATGCCAACCAGTGACGTAACCGTGAACAGCCTAATAGCCTAAAGCATAAAAGCTACAATAGCTTACAACTTACACTTCCTCGGGGGGAGGTACTGATCTTCTCAAATCTTCCTTATCCACGAAAGTGTTGTTACTCGTTCCAATTCCATACAGCCATATATACACGGAATTTCTAACAAGGATAGTACAAAAATACTAATTAGGGTAGTTTAATGGCCAATGCTTGGCACATACCCTAAGCCGAATTCGTACTGAAACGTTTTACTGTGACGTCACGACTCGAACTTTGACTAAAACAAAACGATGTCGTCTAAAGGTACGTTCACACTTGTACGGTAACGGCAACGGCGAAAATATCCCGCACAATACAAAATGAAAGGCTGTTCACAT
>WURT03561693.1:0-20953 GCA_009936505.3 Holothuria glaberrima | reverse complement strand
ACCTTGAGATATTGTGTTAACAAGTTTTCCAGTATTTGACCCCAAGTGACCCCAGATGACCTTTGACCTCCACCAAAGCAACAGGTGTCATCACCTTGCCATAACATATCCACATACTAAATATGAAATCTATCCAAACTTCTTAACTTGAGATATTGTTTTAACAAAGTTTTCAGTATTTGACCCCTGGTGACCCCAGATGACATTTGACCTCCACCAAAAACATCACATATCATCTTCTTACTATAACGCATCCATACACCAAGTATGAAATCTATCCAAGTTTCCTACCTTGAGATATCATGTTAACAAGGTTTTATTGTTTGTCCCCTGGTGACCCCTGGTGACCTTTGACCTCCACCAAAAACGATAGGGCACACCTTCCCACTATGGCAGATCTATATCTCAAGTTTAAGCTTTGTCCAAGTTTCCCTTGTTGAGTTACAGCGTACCGAAGCAAGTGTCACAGACACACACACACGCCAACCTTCCTACATACAGTAGGTTCCTTTGCTAAAGCAAGGAACCAAAAAGGGACGTTTTAAAGCACTCACAGCTGTAGCAATTTAGCATGTAAAGGAGAATTTTGGCAAAAAGGGAAGGAAGAATGACAAATGAAAAAAAAAAATTCTTGAGATAATCAATTTAAATGATGGACATTACTGTAGCTAATTGTACTATCTTGGATTCTTTTTTAAGGAGAAGGGCTAGCTAGACCACACAACAATGCTTTAAACATAAAAGCTTTTACTTTTAAACATGCATATACTAATCATTATACAATTAACATTTCACTCTCAATTTCATTCATTGCACCCTTTATTTTTCTTGATGAGTAAAATTTAAATTATGCACCTTAAATGTAAAATTCCTACAAGATGTGTTCAAAACTGCAATCTTAAACAGGTCTACCAAGTAGGCCAACACAATACAGAATGGCAGCGCAATTGTTGCTGCCAAAAGTATTGCACCATAGTTACTGCAATATTACCCAATGAAAAGTCAACCTGTGAATGCAGTCAATTTCGACACTGGATACAAATCAAACTCTTAATTGCTTGAAAGTTTTTGTAACTTTCCTGTTTATTTTAACAATATGACAGGTATTTGAAAACATGAGAAACTGCACTAAATGGAAATGAAATAGCTAAAAAATACACTGCAGTAGTTTGCTTCTACTTTTTCTCTTGTTTTGATATCACGATACTTAAAGGATGCTCATTATCATATAGTGGGAAATCTAGTATCATGATTATTGCCATAATCAATGAATGGTCAGCCCTGCACCAAGGTCCTTAATACCTGTACAATCAGCACTAACCTTCCACGTCTCGTACTATCCAGTCAGAGTTACAACATTCAAAAGCCATACAATAGGGGTTTCTCATCCATTTGCCCTCGCTTCCAACTGTGCTAAACAAGTGGGCAGACGTGAAAATCATCAACAACTTCTGAAAAAATGTTTCCATCAGATTTCAGCACAATACACTCCTGCTGCTGTGAGAGAAAAAGTAAAAAAAAAAAAAAAAAAAAAAACTATTTCATCAGCTCATCTGCATACATGTACTACTTTAAAATGATAAGAATTGCAGTGGGTCTAGTTGCAGAGTTCCCAGCATTTAATGAAAACAAAATTTCCTCAGTTTTCCCTGATTTTTCCCTGAGAAAATTCCGGAAATTCCAGGAGATATTTCGGTCACATAAAGTGCTCAGAGAATGGTGCAGACACATGAGCATGGTGTGCTGCTCATGACAGCTCTGGAGGCAAGGGGTGCTTTACTCCCTTTTGGCTTTTTAGTTTTTGGAAAACACAGTTACATTCAGTGATGACAGTAATAGGTGTGTACGGTGTACTGTTGTCTATGACACATGCATACTGTATAACATCAGATACTAAAAGCTACCATAGCCAAACCATAAGGAAACATGTAAATGCATGTCCACTACAGAAGCTGAAGCTGGACTAATTGACACAAATTTAAAATACTAACATTTGGGACTAACACATGCACATGTCAAAATCTCAGAAAGATCATCTTTTAGTTAATATTCAAATTCCCTGAGTTTTCCCTGGTATTTGCTGTTTTTCTCAAATTCCCTGAGTTTTCCCTGGCTGGAAAATGTAAAAGTCATTTCACAGGTTTTCCCTGATTTCCAGACAAGCTGGGAACCCTAGGTTGATTGTATTGTGAAAATGTCTAGGTCTAACTGGATAAAAATACTGTTATTATCTATTTCATTGCTGGCTGCTTCACGGCACAGGCGTTTTTGGCATTATATTTATCGCATGTGTAATGCTCAGAACACCTGTGGTCCATGCTATACTTGTTACACCTTTGTCTTGGATTGATGTCCGAGTGTAAAGTTTAAGCTCACCTCATTCTCAATTTTATTCAAACTATTCAACTACTTTTTTTATTTTATCGTTCTGGTTAAAGTTGTGGTCCTACCATACATCAAATGTACAATAGCCATTTCTGTGTGATGGGTTAAGAAGACTACTGAGTGGCCTATTGTTGAACAACTCTTCCCTTTTACATTATTTAAACTGATCTATTTTCGCCCTGAGTTTCTGCTCATATTTATTCTGTTCCTGTAGTCCTTGAACTGTCCCATTCATCCCTTTAGCAGTGCCCAATCTCATCTGGGACAGAACACAATTGCAATGCTCCCATAGCCTAGGCATCTTGTTTGATGTATGAAGCAGTTTATTCACTACAAAGTCACACAGGGTAGACAAAAAACTGCCAACTTCAAACCTTACAATGTAGGCCTACTAAACTTGTTCATGTATTTACTGAATGAGCTATTGTTACCAGCTATTATTCTGCAGAGCCATCCTTCCCAGGGGCACAAACCACAGTCTATTGTGAGTCTCCATTGAGCTCTATTTTATCACCCACGGTAACACAGACTACCCAACATGCAGTCAACGATACTCGCTCTGCTCAACGATATCAAGATCTGCTGGAGTACCTCACCCAAAAAAGTGAGGTGCGACGATCCAGTGACAAGTTACTATAATCGATGCTAAGCTAGTGAAGCTCCGACCATATTGTCAACCGCGATGTAACATCACTGTAAACTCTGTGCGTTGACAAAAAACCTTTTAGCCGAGTCTTCTTACAATAAACACAGCAGTTTCAATTTACCATTATTGGTACAACTATGTACCTCGCCATGAAATAAGTCTACGGTTTAGCCGGTAATGTGGTCACACATACTGAACTTCAAGACGTAGCCAGTGGAGCCGGACTTAGCTTGTGGGGGGCCCGGGCCAAAAGTAGTTTGGGGGCCTTTCACAATAACCTGCGATTAGGCCCGCTATCTAAGCAAAATGCCACCATAGCTTGGCAAGAAAAAAATTTGGCAGAAAATGCTTCCCAGATGCTAGAAATGGCACTACCGGGCAGTGGTGCAGCCAGAATTTGGTGACTGGGGCACTGCAGATGATGTCATAATTGCCACCTCAGTTCCCCCCAAGTCTGAGTAAATTTCTTTTTTATTTTTAGGCTATCTTTGTATACAGCAGTGAGGATCCTTCTATTGTCACTACATAAAGGTGCTATCCTAAGGGAGGGATCTAAGGGGAGGGTGACACCTCCCCATTGAGAAATTTATGTTAAATTAAGGTTGCTTAGATGCAAAATGGTGCTATCTTTGGAACTGATCATATATGGCTGGAAATGTCCAACGTGAATGTTAATTTTGGTTAGGTGAAATAGGAAAGAATGTTGTCTTTGAGAAGGAGAGTGTTCAACAAACCTTAAGCCCCCTTCTGGCTACTTTACTGCCATCTATTCATATAAGTTTTTTGGCAAAAATACACATGAGGAGACCACAGAAACATTCTTGGACTTTTACAAAATTTTTTCTCTTTGTGAACATTATAAAAGGGCATCTAAGGCTGGCCTGGAAGCTCTGGATTTGTTACATAAAATGGGGCAATGAAATACTGTAATGTTCATTACCGGACATCCAAATGATAATATCCAGTATAACGAGGCCGAGCACTTAACAACTATCGTCTCTGACTAATTGCGAACAAAAATCCAGATGAACAGCTTCCAGCAATCATGAGAGGAAAGTGCCCTTAGCTCAACTGAAAAAAAGTTGAATCACCAAAGCAGAAAAAAAGGAAATCTTGACGGCCACAGTGCTTATTATACTCAGTTTGTTATAGAATGCTGCTGTCACGCTACTTCCATTGTGCTGGTCACTGGACATTTCCTGAGTGGCTTCATGGCTGAATGCACGCAAAATACTCTATTGAACTTGACTTAATCCAAGATACCCGCTGGAAACCTGCTATGATGGGAAGGAAATCTTAAAAGTAGCTACGGGTTTTTTCCCAGCATGATGGGGAATGGGAGAGAGGGAAAGTACAGATGCAGTGATATAAGACCTCCCTAATATGCATCTACAGTAGCAAAAGGGGTGAAGGACTTTCCAGCACCTTTCATAATTAGATTGGAAAGTCCCATATTGATGCAAGGCCCCTAAAGATGTCTGAGAATGTATCTCTGTTTTTCAGAAAGTGTTGTGATCTTAATAGTTCCATGTATTGTTACCTTAATAATGGTCATGAGATAGAGTACAAACCGTGACAAATAGGGGCATATTGCACTGAAATTTTTCATTAAAAAAACTTCCATGACTAAACCTGCACTCAGGCTCTGCATCAAGACACTTTTATTTGCCCAAGAAACCTATACATGTCACTCAAAAAGACAGGCTTTTACTTGATAATTGATAAACAGATTTCAACTTTTGCTGCAGTGCCTCTCTGAAAGTTGCTGTAGGAAGATATTGATAGTAAGAACAACATTGAGGCGAGGTTTGAAGTGCGAAAACTTTGATAGTTTGCGAAGGATTTGCAAAAAATTTGATAGTTTGAGAAACATTTGTGATAGAAAATGATGACAATAGATCCATCACTCGGTGGAAAACACAACTCACCCTACCCCTACAGAAATCTATAGCTTCAATGCCTTTAGGGAGCATTTTAAAATTTTCAGGGTTTTTTCCAGAAATTGATTGGGGGCACGCGCCCCAATGCCACTGGTGCTGGCGACACAACTTCCCAGGCCTTGCAAGTTGCATGTAAACATTTTCACTTTTGTGTTTACTTTTGCAAGTAAGGCATCTCATGCCTCCATTTTTTGACACCCAAATGTGGGGGGCCCAGTGCCCGGGCCCTGGTTGGCCTCGTCATAAATCTGGCCCTGGGCATAGCGCCACATCAGGGAAAAGCTTTGGACTTATTTTGCAACATTTGTTAACCTTGCAGTACTGTATGTTAATCTGTACTCGACCAGAAAGCTATACAGTATGTACTGTACTTCACGATGCATGTAGCTGGTGGAGAGGGTGTAGCCACTCCAGGTGAAACATTTCCCCTTTTTTTTCTTTCATTATTTCTTAACAGTTTTAATATAGGCCCATACAACATGATTTCACAAGGTAGCCGGTGTAGCCATTAGGGGGGTGGCTTTGGACTTAAGTCTACTTTTGCAAGTGCAAAACAACCCCCTATGTACCACAGGGGTCTGTTCTTGGCCTGATTCTTTTCTTGATTTTTATCAATGATATTGTTAACTCACATCTAGTATTTAAGTTAGTTTGCTGATGACACTAAGCTCTACAGAAAAGTCAATTATGAGAGGGATGCTTCACTGTCACAAAGGGACTTAGATTGCTTAATTACATGGTCTCAGACTTGGCAGATGTCTTATTATGCTGATAAATGTAAAGTTCATCACTTTGGATCTAAAAATTTGAGTTATACTTATACCATGGCTGGTAGTATTCTGATTAATGTGACTTTCGAAAAAAGGCCTAGGTGTTGTTATTACAAGTGATCTGAAGCCTTCTAAGCAGTGTGCAGCTGCTGCTGCAAGGGCAAATAGGGTTCTTAGTTTGATCAAGAGGAATTTCAGTAACTTTAGTAAAAATAGTGTGTTGAATCTGTATAAGCAGTTGGGTAGGCCACATCTTGATAATACTGTGCAGGCGCGGAGTCGCTTTTATGAAAAGTACAAGTTTCTTTTAGAGCAGGTCCAGAGGAGGGCCATTCGGCTTATTCCAGAAGTGTGTAATCTCCCTTATCATGATAGGCTCAAATGTTTGGGACTTACTACTCCTGAGTTAAGAAGGATTAGGGGGATATGCTGCAAGTTTTCAAATTTCTTTCTGGTAAGAATTCTTTGCCTAATTGTGACTGCTTGAAGGTTTGTGCTAATTCCCGTGTTCGAGGCCATGGTAAGAAACTGGTGAAATGTTTCTCTAGGCTTGACATTAGGAAGTTCAGCTTCTCTTATAGAGTGGTCAATGAGTGGAACAGTCTGCCTGAGTGGGTTGTCAACTCCACTTCAGTCAATTGCTTCAAGATTAACATTGACAAGTTTTGTTGTGACTGCAGCAGAGTCTGATTCTGCTGGGCTTTGTTAGCAGGCAAAAATTATAGGTATTAGGTTTGTTTGGGGTTTGGATTACAGGACATCTTATGGGGGCTACTGCCCTCCTTAGCCCTTAAACTTGTTGTTATATGTTATGTAATGATGTTAAGTGCACATGCACCTTGTGCATCAGCTATATCATATCATGAGTTGTTCTCAAAATAACTAAGTAGCATATGGAATTGAACCACATAGCTAATATATTCACGGGGACGTTTTCACATGGCGGGGTATTCTATAGTAGTTATTTCCATGCAGATCCCTTGCTGAGTTACTATATAGCTTAAGTATTTACACTGTTTACAGTGTTTACAGTGGTTCATATGTGTTATTGTGTAGGCTACCATACATACTGAAGCTTTAGGACTGCCTGTGACCAAAGCTTAACCCCTACAAACAAATTTTTTTTATGCATAGGGTCCCCTGTACTGTACGTAAGATTTAAAGCTTGTTTTACATTAGTAATGTCAATAACCAACCTGCAGCCTTGCCTAAAGTACATTACCCCACAGGCACCCCTTACAGTGTTCAGTACATCATATTGATATTATATAGTGGAGTCGACTACATAACATTATACAAATAATGAATGTTTATGAGTGCGATAGTTTGATTAATTTCATACTATCGCAAGAATGGCATTCATTATTTGTTTTATATAACACTTAACTTCCTAAATCATACTAGAGTCAGGAGAGCCGCACATTCGGATATTCAGAATTCTGTATAAAAATATGTTTTATTGATACACACCATTCTTACTGTCTGTGTAGGAGGGGAACACTTTATACCACATCCATCCAAGAGGAGTAAAACAGTAAATTGTTCAACAAGTTTGTATAAATAAGGAACTTTAGCAATGACGACGTCCTGCAAAGCAACGCAAACCTGGTCTGCTGAATTCAGTCTGAATTAGGGTTGACTTGAACTGATACATTCAAAGCAGTCGATTTGTATGGTGCAGTATACTTGCCAGATTTAATGTACAGTATGTGTTCTAGCGTTGCAATCATATCCCTTAATCACATGGGTTCAGATCCATGAGAAAGAAATGAAAGAAGTGTGGAACAAGTTCGCCCCCAGACCCAGCTTGGAAAAAGTCTGTACCTCCTCCCCTTATGCGTTAAGCCAAGTAAAAAAAAACATATGTTTCAAGTCCGGATTTTGCAAAAGGAAGAGGATGCCGGGCTCTTTTATTTTTAATTTTTCCAAGATGGCTACAATACATTTTCCACAACCCTCTGTACATTCATTTTAAATGATATGTGTAAATATAACTCGTAGAGACACAAAACTGAATATATAACCTTGTTTTTATTGTGTTTCCTTGAGTGTGTCACAGGAAATTTGCTTAATACTCAAAGGAAAGAAAACAATATTTTATACCTTCTAAACTTAGAACTTGTCTAAATGCATATTGCTGGCGCACACGAACACCATGGTGAACAGAAGAATCTCAAAATTTCTTCAATGTGTACCCCATATGTGCGTACGTTCGGCTGGCCAGGCAGATTCAGATTGACAGTTTGCTTGCGGAGCGGACTGATATTACTCCTGTACATACTGATACTACTGTAGTACATTTGTGGTACCAACATGTGCCATACGTATTCACATCTGCTATGTAGATAAATCGCTGGTCTGTGATTCCAGTCATATTTTTCATATACAATTGTCTTCTACATGTAATGCGACTGTCATGAGAACATGAAACGGCTTTGCCTGCGAAACTACGTTGATGTAATTCATCGTGCGACACAGTATAGCTAAGACACACAGAGCACTAGCGGCTGTAGTATAGGGAGCTAGCACAGTGCCTTCCTTTACACATACGTTGAAAGACGTATCGGAAAGGTGGTACTGCTTAAATGAGGGGTTCGCAAATAAATATTTTCGGGTAGATATTTTGTAATTTTTGCTTTTTTTCTCTCATTTTGTCGCAGATAAAGAATAAAAAATTATTTCATGCGGCCCCCAAAAAGGAAGCGGGCGGGGATGCGAAACATATATATTTTTTACTTGGCCTTATGCGTTAAATGTGAAAATCGTGTACCCATAACACACTAACGCTCCTTAACACTGCATTACCAAACCGACTATGTTACCCTTGCCTCGTCAGTTCTAAGTTTCGTTTTGTTTCTTAAAGAGAACTTCAACACCCTATGGTTGTTGCCATTTCAAATCGAATATTGTGCTCCCTCACCCGCCCATCAGGCACATTGAGTCTGTATCCAGTGTATGCTAATGTTTATTTGGAAAATATTTTTTTGACAAATCTCTTACAAACATCATATACAGGCTTGTACAGTACTGTAGGTGTAGGGAGCTGTTTGAGACTGGGTGTGAAAGTTGTTTTGGATCGCCATCCTGGGGAGTCTAAGGGGAGGAAGTGTTCCCCTCCCTTTTGGGAAGTTTTTGAATTTTTGAGAACCTTAGATGCAATTTGGTGCATCATTTTGGACAAATTTAAGGGAAATTACTGCAAATTTTGACATTTCCTGCAGAGACAAATAAGGTGTAAGGTGTTCTGTCCATAGAAAGTGGGGAGCTGTAAAGCATAATTCCGCCCCCACAAATTTTGCTGAGGGATGGCACCCCCAGCCCCCCCCCCCCGTTCCTACGCATTATACATGGCTAACCAAATAATCTTCAAACATGGAGTTTTCAGATGCGCTGACTGCTAAAATGACCTTTTAAAGGTCGTTCCTTGCATGTTCGTCACGTGATTGCTGTAAATATGCAAAATTAGGCCTACCAAATGCAAATTTATGCATTATTGGTACAATTATAGAATACCCCGCACATCGATAGCTTCACCTTGTAGCCAGCTACGAGGTAACAGAATTTGACCTAGCTAAGACACGCACATGTACTACTACTGCTCGGTACAATGGAATACAAACACACGCCCGGGCAAACTAATATCATACTAATGCGCGTGCGTTCGTCATGTAATAGGGCTATAAACGAATGCGCGTGCCTTCGATGTGCAATCCTATACGTACTAATGGGTGTGCACTTGGCACATCTTTAAGAACTGATCATTACGTAATGTTGGGTCCCACATTGAGTTTGACTCCGTATCCCCGTAGCCACTACATGAGAGATATGTTGGACTTAGTTTTTTATCTTCAACGGATTTCTCATAACGTGTGTATGTGGCTGCTTGCACAAGATAACATTGATACTCTCGACTACTCCGTATCCCCGTAGCCACTTCATGACAGATATGTCGGACTTAGAAATTTTCACTTTACTTGCAAAGCTTCTAGCTTATGTAACTCACCGTAACTCACGGGAGCCCATCAGCAGTACGTGTGTATAATGCTGCTTGCACGGGATGACATCAATACTCTCAACTTTGACTCCAAATCCACGTAGCCACTTCATGAGAGATATGTTGGACTTAAAAATTTTCACTTTGCTTGCAGTGCTTCTTGCTTAGGGATAGGGTAACATTGGGTGCAAACCAATATAGGCCTAACACACGTTAATACGGCGACTTTGTCTCCGTATCCGCGTAGCCACTTAATGTAAGAGAGGTTGGAGTGAGGTCACATTTTGCAACCTCGTACCCGGATACGAGGTGAAGCTATATGTGTGGGGTATTCTATAATTACTCCGCACTATTTAGGGTGATTGTACGAACCCCCATGGCTGATGTCACCGCTGTGGGTTAGTATAACCCACGACCGTGGGTTACTATGGAATAACCCATGGCATGTGACAACCAATCCTCCAATCAGATCAATAAGGTGTTACTGTATATAATAATAGGCCTAGTACAGTATATGGTATACTGAACAACGTTAGGGGCGCCTGTGAATTACCCTTGGAAGTTACAGTTAGCCTAGGCCTAGGCCTATACTAACTCGTATTCTTAAGAGCCAGTAACACTTGAAATAAGCAAACCCAAAGGTTTCAGTTACACAAATTTGTTCAGCGATGACGGTCCCTTTTGGGGCTGGTGATATGGTAGCAGTAAAAGTTAACTCAAGTAAGTTTGGAAAGTGAGTAGTGGCATCTCTACGGTAAAATGTGGTGTCGGGATGTTGATCGTCTCTACGCTAGCTTTGTGTACGGCCTACGGTTACCTTACAAAGTTGTAGCCTAGGCGCAGCCTATAGCCTAATCGCATACCGCATGCAACTTAATGTACGAAGCAGCAAGTCGAGAGTATGGGAATTTCCCCGTATCCTTGCAAATTTACGACTGAAGAGCTCAGCTGCTGGCTTGCACAAGCTTGTGGAACGCCAAAAGGGTCAACATTTAAACCCAACAGCAGGGCCTTAGCCAAAAATCCCCAGTCACCGAAAATGTCCAAGACAAATAGAGTGTAAAGTTAAAACACTTAGCTACAACTTTAAACAACATATATACAAACGTTTAATCAATTATAAAAACAAATTATCTCGCCGTTATCAGGAGCCCTTTTACACCTTACTTTCGAAGTTTTAGGAAGGAATAAAGGAAATAAATGTAACAATATATTGGTGGATCAACAGTCAGTGGAGCATGGGCAGGATTTTGGAGGCTGGAAGGGGGACGGCTTGTGATTCCTTAGACTGATAAGCAAGGCTGTATATGAGTCCTCCTAAACCGGCCCCTAGCCAGTTCCGATTCCATTGGCCACCTTCTGGGCCATATTCCGAGTCCAGTAGGTTACCCTTCGATTCCAGGCCAATTCCGATTCCTGGTTCTCAAATTCCGAGCCACTGCAACTGTTCCGAATTCGTCCATGTAGCATCTGGTAAAAATGTTTTTTTTTTTGTTCTATTTTGTAATTACACTCATTAAAACAGACATTTTTAGGTGTCAGTTTCATTCTCTGGTGCACTGTGTAATTCAGTTGAATGTATTTGAGTTGAACTTAATGTATTTGATCATTCATGTGTTGAATTGTGAACCAGTAACAACATATCTAATTATTAGCCTTAAAAGTAAAATTTATGATAATTTCATTTTTGTACTCTCGGGTGGAATCGGTTTTGGCACAAGTACCGCAAAGGGGGGAACCAAACTAATTACTTTTTATAGCCAGTGGTTGCCGCCAAAGATGGTGGCAGTTTGCCGGAACCACAGGGGATGATATATCAAGACCACTACACTTAGCTCAAAGGAATCGGTTCTGCGCAGGCGCGTAGCCAGAAATATGCCAAGCAGGGGACAAAACATGTAGGCAAACCATCTAAGCGTAGCGCCACCATATTCTGGCGCGAAGCGCCAAGATTATTTTGGCCAAAATGCCTCCCAGATCGCTGAAAACGGTACTTCCCAGGCCTTGTAAGTTGCATCTTAACTTTTTCAATGCTGAGTTACTAGCGATATAATAAATAAAATCATTAAAAAATACAAAAATATGCTCAAGGGGGGATGGCTCCTCTCTTCGCCCCTTGGCTACACTCCTGGTTCTACGTATGCTCATGCGCGCAAAGAGTTCGGAAATTTTCCTTCCCAATAGCTGCGATATAATTACCCCCTCTTGCGACAGGAAGACTTGGAAAGTCTCCACAAGTGCGTGGATGTAGGTCATGATGATGCTTCATGCATGACCTCTGCAAATGTAGGTGAAGAAGTGAGTGCTTTGCTTACGGTAAGTCGGACCGAACGACATGTGAAGCTTTCCACAGAATTATCGTATTTTTACTGCATGACTGTAGCTTACAACAGAATGAGCAAGATGGAAGAAGGCAAAATCAAAGGGGTGATGATTAAATAAGTATGATTTAGAATAAGTATTCTTAGTAAATGTGTTAAATAAAAGTGTATAGTCACTCTGTAGGCCTTAATTATATTTTGAATAAAATTGTGGTACGAGTAAATTAAACTTTAGATCATATAGTAGTTATTTCGTTACGAATGGTACTCAAGACATCAGAACCTTTTGATGCCCGGTTGCCCGCTCGGCCGACGTGTATAATATATTACTCCTGCACCTGTACTGCGGGCTGCACTCGTATGTACGTCAAAAAGGGGGTACACGTTCGACAACTGTTAGGAAGGTAAGATGCCGGCCTCTAAGGAGTTTGAGTGTACAAATAGATTTGGCCAGAAAATTTCACTGGTATTATTGTGCTAATGGCGAGTCTGAATTAAGAATCTTCTAAAAGGTATATAAAGAGTAAAGAGTTTTCATCGATGAAAGTTAAGTTTGTGTTTTTCCAGAATCACGCCAATTGCGTAGCCGGGGGGGGGGGGGCTCGGGGGCCTAGCCCCCAAACTTTCGCCAGGCCCCCCAAACATTTGAAGGTTATGTGTTAAATGTCTAGTAAATATCACTGAGGGATTAGGCCTTTCATTTAAATTTCTATCTTTCTAAATTCTCGCGCATTTCAAATTGTCAAACTTCCCGATATAAACAGTCTAGTAAAACTCTTAGGCTCTAACAGGTTTCTGTTTCCAACCTTTATCAAGTTTATGCGTCGACGCCGGAAGTATTTTTCACAACGAGAAATAGATTTCTCTGTTTATTATAGGCTGAGCCATTATGTAGGAGTGACAATTCTAGACGAAAGCACAAGCCAACTAAAACTAGTCACGGGCTAGTCACGGCTGCTTGAACGTGGAATATCTGTACTCTTTGTATGTTCTTTAAAAAGAACCATTTAGAGTTGATTATCAATCAAGCAAGCCAATTTCCATAAACCAATAACCATAAAACTTTACCCCTGCCATTTTTACATTTAAAACAGCTCTTGCAAGACTTTAATCCAGGGACGCACATTAGTAATACTAACATTGTGCTCAAAACAGCCCTTCTTACAAGTCTAAATGTACCAAAACTCAAAAGCATTACACTGGAAAATTTGTTCGAAACAGTTTTCCTGAGGCTTCTGAAATACTGAAACCCAGGAGCTTTCGGGGGCTTCGCCACCTGGACTCCCACCGGGGCTTTACCCCTGGACTGTCGGAAGGAATTTTCGATTGGGGGATGATTTGTGCATGTTGAAAAGATGGAGTGTAGGTACGCTACGCGCCACCATGAGTTCGCGCGTAGCGTATCGAGGAAATTTTTAAAAAAATGCCTCTCACATTGCAGGAAATGGCCCCAAAAGTTAAAATATTGGTTTACTTTTTGTTTGACGTTTATATAAATTTGCCCAAATTTTGATTCAAATTTCATCCCAATTTCGGAATTATGTAGAAAACTGACTTAAATTTCTAAATTGGCGTCCCAAGTTGGGTTGATGTCTAAAACCTATTTCCCCACCTATTTAGATAATCCCTTTGGGAAAAGAGGCAATGCGATTTAATTACAGCTTAGACTATCTACTAAATCTAAAAGACGAAATATCCCCTACATTTTTAGGGGACCTTTTGATAAAATTGATAACGAAATCCCCTATTGATTGCTATTTCGAACAATAGGTTTCCCCAGAGTAATCGAATATGTGTTTTAGATGGCAGAGGAATTAGTTAAAGACTGTGGAACCATATGAATAATCAGCGTAACGATGAGCTTGGTGCCCTGGCTGCTGGACCCAAAGGGCCCCCTATTAGAAGGTCCAGTGGCGCCACCAGAGGTTGGCGATTTTGGGGAATTATAGAAGACGGTGCTTTAAGTTTAAGTCCACCCTAGATACATCTGGCTAGGAGGTCGGTAATAATTGTGTATTTTTGAGAAATTTTGGTGAATTTAAGATGGCTTAGATGCAAAATGGTGCTATCTTTGACAAATATCCGAACTGACCATATATTAGAAAACTTTCGCGATTAAGTGAATTCTTATACTTTTGGTTGACTGTATACGTAAGGGAAAGCTGTGGTGACTAAGTGGAAGGATAACAATTCCTTTCCTTGAAAAATTCTTGTTTAGTTAGGTAAGGTGGCTTAAATGCAAAATGCAGGTATCTTAGCAAATCTTGCAAGTAATTACATGCATAGAAATAATCATTATTTAGTGATATTTTGGCTGTGGTATGGCACTCGTTATAAAAATGTATAACGACAAATGCATATGAATGTTACCGTATATGCTACTCATGAAATTATACTGCTCTAAGATTCTCTACTGATGCGGGGTACCTGAAGAGGTCGGAGTTGTACATTTTTCGGAAAAGTGTTTTGGTTACAGTAATGTATTATTGCCCCAATAATGATTATCAATTATGGAGTGTGTACCTTAATAAATGAGCGAGAAGCTCACCGACATTTTTCATTGAAAATCGTCCCCATAACAAAATTTGCCTCGAGAGTTTGCACTGACACACTTTTAATTTCTAACAAAATGCATCAGCTAATTGAAGGCGAGTCTTCCCCAGAATTCCACTACTTTGCATCCTTGCAACGCCCCGCTCCTCCATAATGATTCCAACGCACAAGAACAATCGGCGTAATTGTAGAATCCTCACCTTTGAATAATGCGATTTTGTTTGAGACGGTATTGATGGTAAACACGGCCACGCGTTGGGGCTGTACGCGCGCTGAGCGCGCGTAAATTTTATTACTTTGATTACTGATATGTCCAATGAAGTCAATGCTCATTTCCATTTCTGAAGCAAGAAATACATAAGGTGCCATCCCAATTTCTTAGACCGTGAACTTACTTAGCCTAGCTTTTTCTGTGCATCAGTGTAGCGGGGGGGGGGGCCACTTTTGGTCGGAGACCCCGGCTCAGCACGGTCCGAGCCCATAGTTACGCCACTGTGAATGATCAGTAACTTAAGATATAGCACAGCAAAATTCCGCGACTTCATCATGCATTGACCGTTTAGATTTCCAAAAAATGACGCAGAAAGTCAAATTTAGTACGTTGTACACATTGAGTCGCGCTATTTTCAAATACTTTCATAAACGATGTTTTCCTTATTGACTGAATAACGGAAATGATACGTCATTTGTTTTAATATAATACGGAAAAACTGAATGATAGGTAATATAACTTTTAGAATGATATTCATTATTTTTAATTCTCCGTCTTTCACTTTTGGACGTTTTTATTTCATTAAAAAAACTATGCATGGCAAAATTATTTTGGGGGGGGGGCTGCAGCCCCCAGCCACCCCCCGTTCCGACGGCCCTGTAGTTCCGAGTCCGACGAAAGACGGACTCGAGTTCGGAATCGAGTCTGAGTCCAGACTCGGACGATACAGTTGTTGATAAGGTGTAGTAATCTAGTGGTTGTCAAAGTGCATCGATGGTTCACCATGAGTGTTAAAGGCTCTCTGATTTCACCTAAGACAGTAAAATTCTCCCCACTAAGTTTACTCTTAACCCATGCTCCAATTTAAGCAAACAACACCTGTACAGTTCACCTCCATGACAAAGACAGTTCTCTATCTAGCCTGTAGTGAGTTTTATTTGCTCGATGCGAAATATATTGACACACAGTGACTGTGTGAGAGCTTAATTGGAAACACAACTGGCTGTACAAGTCATCGTTGACCAACCAGAGTGAAGTTTTATTTGTTTGAATGAGTGTCATGACAAAGTGCTGTTATCATCTGTATATTTAGAACTCTACTGTTATGACAAAATATGTTTGTGCAAGGCAACTCTCTGGGTTGGAATGAAGCCATACCCCCCTTTAAGTGCGAGTTTGCACAAGTGGCGTCCGGGGGCCTGTGTCAGGGCCCTGGATTTCTCAAAGGGGAGGGGATGCCCCCCTCCCCTTTGAGAAATTTTTGTTAATTTAATGTTGATTATATGCAAAATGGTGCTATCTTTGGGACATTTTGGAGCTAATCACATATGGCTGGAAAATGTCCATAATTCGGTGAATTCTAATTTTTTGTTATGGGTGAAAGAGGAGATTATTCTAAGAGAAGAATACGTTGTCAACAAATCTCATGATGCCCCCTCTTTTTAGCTACTTTACTGCCTTCTATTTGAGATAGTTTTGTATTCCAAAATACGTGCGTGGAGTCCACAGAAACATTCTTTGACTATTACCAAAATTTCCTTTGCTTCCTTTTGCATTATTTAAGGGCATGTAAGGCTGGCAGATACCTGTATGGGTCCTCCCAGAAGCTCTGGATTAACAGATAAATTACATAAAATGGGGCAATGCCATAATGCTTACAGTGGCATAGCCAAGATTTTTTTGTTTGCCATGCAGTATGTTGTGTGATCGCCGGCTTGGGGAGGGGTCTAAGTGGAGGGGGACTAAAATTTTTTGAAAAATTAGGTATCCTTACATACAATCTGGTGCCACACATGCTATCTTTGAAGTAAAATTTTCTGTTAAAAATTTTAATTATTTTAGGTACTGAAAAAAACCGGTATCAGTAAGGAGGGCCCATGGCCCCATGCATGACCCCTAAATATGCCACTGAATGCTCATTACCTGAAATTCAAATGAAGATATAGAGTATGATGCCGAGTACTTTACAACTATCGTATTTTTACAGTAATTTTGAACGAGAATCCAGAAGAACAGCTTCCAGCAATGGGGAATGTGCGGAAGGGGGAGGTGCAGGAAGGTGATATTAGACCTCCCTGATAGGTAAAGCAGAAGGGGTGACGGACTAACAAGTGCGGTTCAGAATACTTTTTCGTCGTAAGAGTATTACCAATCACCATCTATACCGATAATGGCTGCACGCGAAGAGCTCGGTAAAAATTTCTGAAAACTGTATTACGGCAGATACGTACTTTCAAGTTCCAACCTTTAACATCATGCTACAAATTAGATCCCATATTGATGCAAGACCCCTACAGATGTTTGGAGATGAATCTCTTTTTTTTATTTTTTGAAGTTGTTGTGATCATCATGCATTATTACCTTCATAATGGTCATGAGATGGAATGCAAACCGTAACGCATGCGTGCGAAGCGCGCCGAAACTTTTCGTTAAATAAGATTTCCATGACAAAACCTGCATTCAGAATATGCATCTTTAATTGCCGAACAAACATACATGTCACTCAAAAAGCCAGTCTATTACCTACGGTAGTAATCCGTAAACAGCTTTGGACTTTTGCCGCTGTGCTTCTCTAGGCGTTGCTATCGGAAGGTACTGATAATAAGAACAACATTGTGGTAAGGTTTGAAGCGCGCAGAGCGCGGGAAAATTTTGATAGTTTGAGTTGTTGAGAAACATATGTGATAGAAAATGATTACAATAGATCCATCACACGGTTGAAAACACACCTCACCCTACCCCCTACGGAAATCTATAGCTTAAACGTCTTTTAGATCATTTAAAAAAAATTCTCCTCTTTTCTCGCCTCTCTTTTTCTTTTCTTTCTTCATTTTTTCTCCCCTTTTTTCGTTTTTTTTTTTTATTTTTCCTCATTTTTCAATGGCCTGGTGGTCGGGGGCGCAAACGACCCCCTTTTGAGCTTCTTTTTTACAAAAACGTTTAAAGGATGTACCAAAAATTGAAATAGGTTTTTTCTGTCATTGCAAGGCATAAATTTCTTTTAATATGCTGAATATTAAATTTCGCTGCAATTACAGATCGAGTCCCCCAAATTACTATTTTCACCCCTTACTTTTTTTAAACAGTTAAAGGTAAGGTGAAATGTAGCTACACCTTTCTTATAATCAAATATCTAATACCACCACGTACAGAAAAGATAGAAAAATATGAAAATATTTTGGTGAAATACGTTTAACAGCTTTTTTAGCTAATGATTTAGATTTTATGCTTTTCGCCGATGATACGCAGCTTTACTTTTCTTGTAAAAATCTTCCTGATTGGTTATTCATACCTAAAAAATGCATTGACTGTATTCGTATCTGGATGGCTGAAAATCGATTAGTACTAAACGATAGTAAGACTGATGTAGTTATTTCTACAGCAAATTTAGGAAAGATCAAACGAGTTTTGTTTCAAATTTTACGGTAGGTATAAGTCTTATGAAACCCGTCCCTGTTGTTAGAAACTTAGGGGTTTACTTTGATGAACTTAGTACCATGTCAGAACATGTTTCAAAAATTTGTCTGGCTGCATCTTATTCTTTGTGCCGTATAGGCAAAATTCGTAATCTTTTAGACCGTAACAACACAGAAAAGGTGATTCATGCATTCGTCACTTCACACCTTGATTACTGTAATAGCTTACTGTATGGTATACAGCGTCACCAACTTTCGCGTCTTCAACTGATCCAAAACACAGCTGCCCGCATGGTCACACGCTCAAAGAAACATGAACATATAACTCCCATTTTGATTAATCTCCACTGATTGCCTGTCTCTGCACGAGTCGAATTTAAGTGTTTAACTATTATTTACAAAATTTAAAGTGGTACAGCTCCTTTTTATCTTAGCTCTCTGGCCAGTCGTCCCCCTTCTCTCGATTTTTCCCATATTGCCAATCGTACCCGGCAGAGGAGCAGGCAGTTTGTGGGGTCTCGTTTGGAACCTGGTAGCTTTATTCAAAAAACATTTGGGGCAAGATCCTTTGCTTACTTTGCACCCAATCTCTGGAATTCATTGCCTAATGATATAAGAAATGCGCCAACTTTTACCACTTTTAAATCACTTCTTAAAACTTACCTTTTTGGGAAATGCTTTCAAATTCAATGACCACTTTTTTAGAATCGTGTTTTCCTTATTTGAATTGCTTAGTGTTTTATTTTTGATTATCACTTTTATCTTTTGTATTTTTATGCATTTTCTATTGTTTTCGACTTTTACGTGTAAGTGTGTCACCTTACTTATTTTGTTTTATTCTCTTCTGTTAAGCGCTTTGAGGTCTTTTTTATGTAAAGCGCTATAGAAAAATAAATTATTATTATTATTATTATTTTAAAAGATTTCTGTTTTCAACGGAGCAATCATTTTAAAGAAACTATCTTAGAAAGATGTTCATCTCTTGAATTCTGTTTATTCTGGTGGGTAAATTGCTTCATGTCAGTATAGGATATACATTAATATTAAAACGGACTTGAGCATGCTTGATTTTTCAAAGTGACTTAAAATCTCAATGAAAAAAGGGTGATGATATTGTTGTAGCAGTGGACTGCTCTGAGGGTTTTAACATTAATACACATAGAAAAACCTGAAAAGTAGAATGCCCTCTCAAGATTTTGACCCCCAGCGCACTACATGCATGACATATGCTTGTCAGTGTTTAATATCCACCTTCGACTCGACGGTTCGATATTTCAGCAAAAGGGAATCCTTTGCCTCTGCATTTTACCAATTGGTTCCCTTGACCGAGCCCATGGATCCCATGATAGACCCCAACTTTCAAAGAAACACATTTTACTGCCATTGTCATTTTAAGACTTAAAATAGGTTCACGTTTTGCTCTATCTATGAACAAGAAATCATATTTTTGGCATTATCAAACTAGCAGTATTGACGATAATTTCACCGCTTTATAGGCATTTGAAATGTCTAACTCCTAAGAGCTTCCGGGGACTTCCCCCCTGGACCCCGACCGGGACTTCGCCCCTGGACCCCGCGTCGTAGTGCTCGATATGCCCGAGCATTGCCGCTATCGCGGCAACAACTTCCTTCTTCACACAAAATACGACCCCCTTTAAAAATGTATGGTACTCCCATGAAACACACTACTGAATGTAGCTCCTTGAGTTGCTTTTAAGTTAGTACGTTTTCAAGTTCATGGTAATCAGTATAAATACCAGGAAGAAACGAAATTCCCACGATATTGGAAACATTTTCCAAGGTCTAGCAACGCCGTGCCAAGTGGGAGAAAACCGAAATTAGAACCCACGCACTGGACGGAAGGTATTCCCTATACCTCATCTGCCTATAACCAGATAACTGGGGAATCATATCTCATACTCACAAATATCAGTATACGGCCCATGAATAAGTCCAAAGTCGTCACAAAGTTCCACATCACTAGTTGTATTTGCCAGACATTCCATCGCCTTGTGTCATTTTCTCTACCCCTATGTAGCCTACTCCCCCACCCTCTTCCACCTAACTGTCTGCAACAAAAAGTATCCCGACCCTTCCCTTCTTTCATATCAACAGGGGTGGTACCAAAGTATTGTAGGCTACACACTCATTGGAAGTGTCCGTGCATCATCATTGCTTGGGACTTCCAATTATTTTTCCCCACGACGACCTACGAGTGGTATACTAGGAATTTTAGTGACTGTGTTTTGGAGGGCAAAATATTGCAATAGAGGTGTTCAGGATGCCAAATTTTATGGCCTCAGTCCATCGACTTCTTCCCAAGGTGTCTTCATAAGCACCCCCTCCCTCTCTTTCCCGCCCTTTTTTCAAGAATAACATCTGACTGATATCAATGGAAAAGTACGACATGGCAGCGGACAAAAAATAACCCGAAATAAAGTATTAGAAACGGTTCTCACTCAACCATCTCAGAACTTGCATCTAAGGCGCTTCACTTGATGCCAACCAATGCCACCACAATTGTAGAGGAGATTGCACTTAAGAGGATTTCAGTATCGTTTGTGCTTGAGTCTTCTAATTGGAGAAAAACTGCGATAGCAAGCAGGGCCGGACTAAGCGTGTGGGTTATAGTTAGTTACGTAGATGAAGTTTAACAGCCCAGTTTCCAACCAATTGGTTCAAGTCGAGCCGGCCACGGCCTTTTTTCCAGTTGTGGC
>WURT03561582.1:0-20953 GCA_009936505.3 Holothuria glaberrima | reverse complement strand
TGCTTTAGTTTATTGCTTATGTATGGCTTGATTCTGGGCAAGCCCTTCGGTAACACGTAGGGACACGGATCAAAAACACCGGGCATACTTGTGGTTGAGCAGTTAACTCAAGGCTGGGGCAACACCGGGTAGGTGGGAACGCGGTATGAGTAGCTTTCCTTAAACTTAACCATTTGACACTGGTCAGTTCTTCAGATCATAAAGCAGCTAGAGTACTGGAACATTTTATTACCACTTGGAGTCAAACAGATGATCATTACTGTATTTGCAAGAAATCCCTGAACAGCAGTGGTATACAGTATTAGCATTTTTAAACTACAGAAATATTGAATGTGATGTTTTTTGTTAAAAGCCATGAGCACATCACTTTGTATTTGATGCCAAATAGCATTGTGGTATATTTTGGTGTTGCACTGTAAGCACTTGTATAAAATTTTGTTCATTTTTGTCAGGACACTGTGGAAAAGGGGTATATTCCATAGACAGGCTGCATGCTCAACCGTTATGTAGAGGTTATGTCACAAGTATGTCTTTATTTGAGCAAAATGCTTCCCTTTCAGAAATTTGTTGTCAGTAAATTCCCATACTTGTGGCATTTGGCTTTCATTTTGGATGAAAAATTACGCTGATTGTCCAAATACTGATTAATGTTAATTTTAGTCCCTTTGTAAGTTTCTGTTACTTTGAAAGTTGTGTATTTTAGTCTCTTTTATAGATTTTCCTTTGAAGAGTTTTGTTATGCTGGTAGAATGGAAATCCCTATGATAAACTCTCTTCTAAAGTTGAAATTTCTAATAAAAGTTTGTTGCCAAATGGAAGGAGAAGAGACTTTTCCCTGTTCATCAAATCACATTACTTATACAGTTAACCTGTAGAATTACAAACTTTTCCAAAAAGCAAACATGATGACTCCATTCAGTCTAGACCAGAGTATAGTTTAAATCCCCACCCCATCTTAAGTTAAGCACTTAATCTTACCGACTACCTTTCAATTTGCCGACATCAAAATTAATTTGTGATCATGAAGGTATGTTGTTACAGGTACCTTGAAATGGAAAGTCACTCTGGTTAGTGTGCTGTTGTTCATAAATCTTGCCATGCATTTGTGCACCATGATGTTATACAGTACTTTAATTATTTTAAGAAAATTAATGGCATACTTATCAACACTTAGTGCAAGTTCAAGTATATTTTATTCTGAAGAGTACCATGCAGTTTATCTCAAAGATTTTGGTTAAGCATTTTGTTAATTTAGATTATGAGTTAACTTCAATTCAGAGCAAACATACCCTTAAGTTAAAAGCTAAATAATGAGTACTTGAGTTTTAACAACATAAATGATTTGAATTAATTTCAGATCAGGTTTGGTAAGTCACTAGTTGGAAGATTACTTTGCATTACTATGCTGAAAGAATACTGCATTTAATATGATACAAAATAGAAGTAAAAACTCTCGACACCTACACTCTAAGTATGTATTTCTCATGTATTGGTAGATTATTCAAAGGACCTTACTTCAGATCATTCATCCAGGGGGCTTTAATTAATTCCAGTGAATGGTCTTAACTTAAGTGGTCAGAATTTGAAGATCAATTACTACTTTGACTTGGCAGCCAGAAATTTTGCTGAACTGAATATTGGTAAATTGCAATTAAGTCAGTACACATTGATGACTTGAGGTCAAATATGCAGAATTTAGAACCAGTGGTGAACCAGTTATATCTGTGTTTGAATATCAGTATGGGGAGCTTGCATCAAAGGTCAAAAGGTCAAATTCAGCGACCGCGCTAGTTGTTCTGGAGGACCGCGCCATGCACCACATTGCTTTACTATAGTACATGACCTTGAGTCCTCGTTTGTTGTTTGTCTTCCAGAAGGTGGTTGTGTTTGTTGACTTTTTCACATGTGCAAGCTCCCTATTGGCTGTTCTTCTTTATTTTTTCCTGAATTGGTAAAGCTAAAATTTACCTAAGATCCTGAAATTTCCCAGCCTATGCTTCTCAACCTAAGCCCCAACATGTATGAAAGGATGCTTAGTGGAAATGCACAATAGCCAGAAGTTGAGAATTACAGTACAAGATTTCTGGTATAAATGTAATACCTGCACTACAATAGTGCTTTAACCATGTAAGGTTAAGATACAGATACTGTTTATCATCAATTTCATTTATAGGTCAATAAAAACCAGTGAATTAAAGAAGTTTTGTTAATGTTGCCATGGTAACTGTAGCAGTTATAAAAATCTGCTGAATTAGTTTATTCTTTTTACACTACTGCATATGTGGCCTTGTGACAAGATGTTATTATCTCAACAGGGACAGTACTAATACTTTACTGGTTGATAAAAACATGCTTAGTAAAAAGGCTGGGGAGGTGGGGGGAGGGGAGGAGCAGTGCAGTGTAAGAGAAAAATGAAAGCAATCATGCAGGTAAATAATGTTCATGATACAGTGACCACATAAATGATATATTACATTTTCAGGTAGCACACTGTGCAATATTCTCTTAGTGTAAAGAACTTTCAAATAACCACTGTACAGCAGGAATTTTTATTGTTTTGTTCAATTTGACAGCAAAGGACCATTGTTTTTGAACTGACCGATTAAATAAATCCCATGGTTTTTGCTGCAAGTACTGAGATGTACCACAAACACTTGTTTTATACACCTCATTTTTAACCATTGGAATAAACGTGTATTGCTCTGCTTGATTCTCTACATGTGTAGTACTACTCAACAAGAATGATAATTTGATGCATTAGCTCAAGACTCTTTAATTTGCACTACACTTTTACAATACCAGGTGAATTCTTTGTCCTTCACCCAACAGTACAATAAATTTCTCCTCTGAATCAGGAGGTTAATAATTACTGGTATGGATTGTCATTTATTTGTGACATATGATGATAGAGGTGGTCAGATAAACTGCTGTAATTCCAGGTGCCTTCCATTGCAGCAGGTATGATTATCATACAGTAGCTTTGTCACCCCTGCTAGACAATAACAGAGGGCACACAAAATTATCGCTATATTTGTGAGCCCTAAATTCATGAGCCCTCCTTTTCAGCTCTTCTGATTTATACCGCAAAGTAAAACTATTGTAAGCACATTTTGACTGATTACTGTCTTTTGATTTTCCATACTTCAATCTGTATCCATGAGATGTACCCAAAATGTTGATACTAACCAACTGATATTGTTAGGCCTATACTTTGCACTTAACTCTCTTTGATTGCAAGTCCTAATACTCTGTCTCACCTCATGCAAATGAAATTAAACTTGGACGATTAGATACTTTAGTAAACCATACAATCTGTAGACCTTTATGCATTAACGTCACATGACATTGCTCGCCCAGCAGACGTGTATTGCTCCTGCACCCATACTGTCTGCACTCACAGTACCATTGTCCACAAACTTTCATAAGAATTCTTCATCGAACTCGTAAAAACTGTGGGCTATTAACTATTCATTTATATACGATCACAACATCGAACACAAATCATAAATATTCAATGAAAAATCGACTAAGGCAAGTGTGGTTACCATGTAGTTCCGACGAACACTGTAAATGGAGTTTTAGTGTGTGATTTACCTCTCTTAAAACTCACTCAATGAAGAAGTTCCATTGACTTGCTGTGTGAAAGTGAGAAGGCTTTAGAACAGTGTTACTGTTGAAGCTTCGAAGGGCAGTATGAATATTCATATGTGGAAGATTTCTGTCATTGTTCGCAGGTGTTAGAAAATACATGTGAAGAGATGTACATGTTCAACACTTGCTGTGAAGGTAACACATGACATCACTTTGGAGGCCAAACAAAGAAGCACACAGCGCAGGAAGAAGATAACTATATAAACTATAGATAACAAATTGAATTCAACTCTCAGGGATTCTGCCAGAAACTCAAAAAAGGGGGATTTATTACTGCTAAACCCCAAGTCCAAATTAATGCTGTCCCTGACCAAAGTTACAAGTGGGTTCAGGGGGACAAAACCTTGCTTCAAGGCTCCTATAAGGTGCAGTTTGAAAGGTTTTAAAGGCTATTGATTTATGAAAGTTCAAACATTGCTGCAAAAGTATCTTCTTCTTAAGTAAGAAACCAAGATGTTGACAATTTTTATCTCATTGCTCCCTTAGGAGGATGATATATTGTAGTTACTTTGCCTGTTGGACTATATACTGCAGTGCCGGCTGAAATAGCAACCGTTGCCATGGTAACAGTTAATTTTCCCAAATTACTAGTCTAAGGGGCTAACCCATAGTGGGGTACCCCAGGGAGACCAAAAGTCCACGACTGAAGGAGGGGTCAAAACGTGTCTGTGTGTGTGTTAGTGGGTGTATGTGTGTGTGTTAGTGGGTGTATGTGTGCACTCACAAACATGGCCTTAGCGGGTACCGCGACAGTCGGCTCGAGCTCCGCTCTGGCACGTCTTTCCTAGCTCACGCGGAGCTCGAAACTGGAGTAGCTATCCGAAAATTCGGCCACTGCAATGAGAAGTCACGCGTGGCTGCACGTGCCTGCCTTGCAGCGCAGCCCGCCCCCAAGCATGAAGTAAACCTCGAATACTTGGCGGGCAGCTTCGCTGCTTTGCAATTCCCTTGCATTCCCTACCGGGTCCTTTCCTGGTACCCCCTAAGGCATTTAATGTGCGTATGTGTGTGTGTGTTAAATTTTGTTTTGTTAATATCTCCTAAACGGTGAAGCCGATTTTTTTCAAACTTGGTGGGAAGGTGCCCTAGGTGGAACCCCAGTGCAGCACTGACTTCCGGAAGTAAAGGTCAAAGGTCAAATTTAGTGAAAATCACTCTTTTTACAATAACTCCAAGAAGAAATACCCCATTGACATGAAACTTCACACATATAATAAACGTGTGTAGTACTATCAAAATATGTGGTTGCCATGGCAACCAATGTCAAAGGTCACGTGATAATACATATTAAAGTGAAAATTTGTACCTTGAACTCCTTGTGGGCTGGACTGATTCTTTTCAAAATTGGTGGGAAGGTTCCCCAGTATAGAAACTTGTGTCTAAATGACCCTCGAAAGTAAAGGTCAAAGGTCAGATTTTGTGAAAAATCACATTTTTTTAGTATTTTTACCATAATTCCAAAAGGAAACATCCCACTAACATGAAACTAAATACATATAATACAGATGTCTAGTACTACCAAAATATATGGTTGCCATGGCAACCAAGGTCAAAGGTCACATGACAGAAGGTCAAATGTACATTGTTTTATTTTATGAACTGCTACTAAACGGCTGGACCGATTCTCTTCAAATTTGGTGGGGAGGTACCTCAGTGTGTAAACTCGTACTCCAAACCCTCGGAAGTAAAGGTCAGAGGTCAAAGGTCAAGTTTTGTGAAAAATTACATTTTTAGTATTTTTTAGTATAATTCCAAAAGTAAAAAACATCCCACTTACATGAAACTTCATACAAATGATGAACGTGTCGAGTACTAACAAAATATATGGTTGCCATGGCAACCAAGGTCAAAGGTCACGTGACAGAAGGTCAAATACACATTCTCTAATCTTCAAAACTGCTACTTAACGGCTGGACCGATTTTCTTGAAACTATGTGGGAAGGTACCCCAGGGTGGGAAATTGTGTCTTGCAAACCCCGGAGGAAGAGGTCAGCGGTCAGAGGTAAGATTCAAAGGTCAGAGGCCAAAGGTCAAATTATGCAGAAATCATTTTCTGGCTACAGTTCCAAAAGAAGACATTGCACTGATAGGAAACTTGAAATGTATATTAGGAATGACAAGTTTTACCATAATATTTTGTTATCATGGCAACCTGTATTAAAGATCACACGACAGAGATCGAGTCAAAGGTTTTAAAATGGTATCAGTTCCAACCAGATTTCTACAAACTTGGTGAAGTGGTGTTCTATAGAGGAAAATTAGCATTGTAGAACCCAGTAGTAAAGGTCAATGGTGTTGAAATTTTTTTCCATATGAATGATGTTCATTAGTGATGTAAGTCAATATATTTGTTCAGAACTGTTTCTTAAGATATTACAGGCAAGATATTAAACTTCTTTATCGACATTGCTATGGAAAGTGACACCACACAGAGACTCGAATATCAGGGCGGAAGTCTCAACTTGACATGCACGTCATTGTATGCAGCGATAGCCATACACGTAAATTAGACGAAGAACGCATTAATCAATTATGCAGAACTTTAGAAGTAAAGCATGGTGAGCCTGCACGTGATATACACAAAATACATTTCTCTCTAGCTCTGTGTATGATTTAACTTGACGCCCGCTATACTGCATGTGTTAAACCGAGGCTGCACGAATTGCTTCCCCGTCACGGTAGTAAGCACATAACAAATCAACGCACCTTTAGGAGTGGTCCAGCCTATAGGGACCTTGCACGCGTGCAAAAGTCAACTAACGCAACCACCTTCTGGAGGACAAACAACACGCGGACGTTAGGTCATGAAGTAAAGCAATGGCACGCTGTCCTCCAGAACAACTAGTGCATCAGCTGAATTTGATCCTTTGACCTTTGGTGCAAGCTCCCTATTCTTAGTGAATGGCGTGGGCCGTACTATGAATACCGTCTCGATACGCAATGACTGCTTGACATTGTTGATAGCTACATAAATGACAGAGTATAGATGCCCTTGTCACTCAGTACTGGCTATCTATTCTAATGATGTGCATACTAACGCACGCAAGCATGCACATCATATTATGTGCCCAGATTTCCTGCATAGCGCACTGAGAATGTCCTTTTTGCACAGCAACAAAAGGGCATGTGCAGGGAAAACAACACACACGCAGAAGCCTCCAATGCGGTCATACTAGTGATCGTGCGTTTCTGGTTTTGAAAGGCAAGATAGTGCGTCTCTTTGGATTGAAGAGTACGCATTCATTGTGTCACAGTAGTATCTATGGTTAAGCCGTGCGCGTGTACTGTAAATACACTTACTGGCTGTGAGATTTGCCCTTCAGTACCTGGCAATCCCTCGCGCAGGAATCCGTCCTCAAGGTTCTCCACTGACATCACAATTACATGTGACAACATGACAGCATCAGCCATAATGAATGCCAAACGTATCACGCGCGACATGTACAAATGGATTGGTCATGCTGCCCATAACCGGATAACTTATGTCTCATAGAACCCAGTAGTAAATGTCAATGTAGTACCATATGTATGGTTTTCATTGGGGATTGAAGTTGATATTTGTTAAGTATTGTTACTAAGGATATTGCAAGCAGAGATATTTAACTTCTCCCGACATTGTAATGGAAAGTGACTCCTCATGGAGACACAAATATCGGGCATGGCGGAAGTATGCTTTGCGTCGTTCTGTTCAGCGATATGCGTACGAAACTAAGAACGTATTAATCAAATGCAAAATTACAAGACTAGCTTGATGTGCCTGCACGTACAGTAGTATATTCATGCAGAATACATTTCTTTGTGCGTTTATCTTAAATATACTTGACGTGTGCTACTTCAGATTACGCACTTTTATATGGGCATTTTATTTCTCACACACTCTCAACACAAAGGAACTAGCACTTTCATTTTCCGAGCACGCAGAAGGGTGCGTCAAGTATATCAGATAAAAAGCACAGAGAATTGTACTCGGTGAGTATACAACGCTCACGCAAGCCACACTATTCTAACAACGGCATTTTCTGTATATAATGCGTGCCTTTATTATACGCACATCACCTAATAGAAAAGCGCATATGTCAAATCAACACTTTCGTCCCGATATTTGCGTCTCTGTGAGGAGTCGACTTCCGTAACAGTATGGGTTGAGGAGTTTGGTATCTATACTTATCATATCTTTGGATTCCACATTGACGTGCGTCCTCAAGTTATGTGGCTCAGAGCGTGTGCTAGCAATGAGATAAGCAACTCTGTGGATTGCCCTCTTGTTGTTATTTTTATAGAAATGAAAAGGGGGGATTTTTTAAGGAGGGCTCCTTCTACAAAGGAGGGACAAATCCCCCTTCCACCCCCCTTGATGGAAACCCTGACTCTTTGTTTCCTCAAAGGAAACAGTAGACCTTCAAAATACTGATCTTTTTGTCTTTATTGGCCAGTGGACTGGACATTATATTGCTCAAATTGAAATAGTTGTATGTCAGACATGAATGATGTCAAAACTGTCAGTATCTGAAAATTACCCTCTGACTTTAAAAGAAAAGAAGGTAGCAGTTGCCTTCACTATCGGTCATGATAGGTCACAAAACTCTATCATGCCCGCAAATTGATATGCTCTAGAAGTCCTGACCTGAAGCTTTGTCTAGGAGTCAGACTAACCAGGGAGCTGCTGGTCTGCTAATGTTACTTTGTCCAATGCTGTCAAATAAATTGCATAACGTTAGCACCATTGGAAGTGCGGCTGTGAGGGTAGTATAGTATGTCTTTGTATCCCGTTCTTTGCCTGTGGTGATGTCATCCATGGGGTACACAGTACTGTAAATATACAGCAACAGGTCTGAATTTCCTTTTTTTAGGAGAAGGAAGCCATGTCATACTTGCTGTCAAACTTAAATGTTAGCAGTAGAGTAAGTTAGCACTCAGAAAATCGTGGAAAGAATGAAGAATCAATCCAGTGATGATAAGAAACTCTAAGGGTTTTGACTTGAGGCTGATAATTTTAAGAACTCACATTTGTGGGCTTACGAATAGCAGGGAGCTGCCGCTCTGTTAGAGGGGCAGCTCCCTGCTATCAGCACAGTGTTATCCCACACTGAAGCAAATATATTACAGCATTTAGCTGTCATAGCTCCCTGCAATGTCAACCATTGTGCTGTTAAAGGTCGGGTGACGTACTACCAAAAAGAGCTGTTGCTCCTGTCAGTTAAAGAATTAAGTGCTCCAATGAAAGATCCGTTGGAATTATGTCGAAATCTTTTACCATTCTCAAAATATACGTCTTCTAAGTTCGATAACTTCTGAAGAAACTCATTTCCTATGCAAAATTAATGATGTGGAGTGTTGCACAGTGTTAAGATTTCTTTTGTCAACCCTATATATGAGTTATCTCTCTTAATGACTGATCAGGTAGATTACAATTTGTTGAGTGATATCAATATTTTTGAAGGAAAGAATTTTACCTTTCATAATAAACCTGTCAGGGGATAACAATACTACCAGTATCCTTGAAATTAAGGTTTAAAAACAAAGGCTAACATGAGCTAAATAGGCCTATGGTATGTCCATCTTTCAATGTCACATATTTGCATATTTAACTCATGTTTATTCATGATACAAGTGTGAAATAAAGATCATTCTGTAAAGTGGTCATATTTTTGATGAATTTTATTGGGAATTGCAGCTATTTTTTGGATATTTAATGCTTTTTACGCATGAAATATCCAGCTATGTTATTTTCGCGTCACACAACCTTTAAGCTAGACCCGTGCACCCAGTGTCATGTACATTGTGAATGGCTATTTTTGTATTGTCATTGAAGTGTTCTCACAAAACATACCAGTTTCAAGTCATATTACAGAAAAACAAATTTGAAGTCTTGGTGGGAACATTTTAGGCTTAGAAATATGAAATGTGCCACATATCGGTATGGGATAAGGTATGGTCTGGTACTGAGAATTGTTCAGTATTAAGGTACTGTACAGTATTGGTATTAAAAGTTATTTGTGGTATTGGTACAACACTAGTGTTATGATCATTTTACGTTTATATGCAGTAAAGCTGTGAGGCTTCTTCACTGAATGCAAATAAAAGAGAGGAAATTCACATACTACAGCACCTTGCACACTGTACATGATATCACACAGTGCCAAAAAATACCACATGATGAAAATGTTACCAACTCTTTTACACTACAGGG
The DNA here is from genome assembly GCA_009936505.3 of Holothuria glaberrima. Lineage (NCBI taxonomy): Eukaryota > Metazoa > Echinodermata > Holothuroidea > Aspidochirotida > Holothuriidae > Holothuria > Holothuria glaberrima. The sequence goes on along the minus strand of WURT03561582.1, from coordinate 11,112 downwards.
GAGTTTTTCTTAATTTCTCAGTGATGATATTCCACTTATCTGTATATTCAGACTTGTGCACTATCTGACTAATTGTGGAAACTTTTGGCCAATTTACTTCTGTATGGTTATAGAATAGCCCTACTACAGTAACTGTTGTGAAGCCCTAGCCTGACATGGGGATTACAGGCTCAGATTTTGTGATGAACAGTTCTTCATTGCATTAGCATAAACATTTTACATAAAACCACTCTTTTCAAAATTATGTTTAGATACTGGTAAATGTCATATTTTTACCTGAAACCATTTTCTATTACCTTTTTCAATTCACTTTGGTTGAGAAACATTTTGACACACTTTTTTGGTATTGTGCCAGTACAACATTTGAAGCCAGCTATTAAAATCTTGTTCATCAGACTTTTTTTGCAAATTATCCTAAGTTCTATCGTACTACAGTTTGTGTACAGTTTTACTTGCTCTGATCAAATGCTGGGTTTGAACTCCCCTCAACTTTTCTTACATACATGGCACATAATTTGTTCATTTAATTGAAATCAAGTGTCATGAAGGGAAATTTATTTGGTTTGAGTGTTCACATTTTAACAAAATGTATAGTAGAGAAAAGATTGTTTTAAGCTGATGTTGGCTCCAGCCACTCTTATTGTGAATTGGGTTGTTTGTGTTCCAGGCACTTTACAGTATAATGGCTATTGTATGTCTCTAAATATACCACTCAGGGAAAGGAGGTTGAAGGGTGAAGTTTACAATCTAAAAACTAGGGTTACTCTGCTGTTGTTGTATTAAAATGAACAAATATGGACTTGTCTTTGTTTCCTGACAATCATTTTGTTAATGGTTTTTGTTTGGAATGGTTTTAACTGTAATAGGACAGTGCTTGCTTTGTGAGAATGTCAGTCATTTAGTCTCCCATTGTGTGAAGGATGGTTCCACATGTAGTGACATCTATATCAAGCCAGATTCCTGCCCATGGGATCATACTTTCAGCTTTGCTAGTACAGCATATATATGTTACATGGGGATAACATTACAAATATATTAGCCTGTATTTGGTTGTTTAATATTGAATAATATCTACAGATGGTTGGTGTCTATTCATGTTTGTCTGAATGTCAAAGAGTAAACATTTCATGTCCTTGTGTTTTTGAAAAAGATGAGAACATAACATCACTCATGAACTTGTTTAAATTGATCTTGGTCATGTTCACATTATGATACAGTATGTATGGTAAAGATTAGCTTGTGCAGTACTGTGGTGCCTGCCAAACTTACAGTATGCCTCTAAAAGCAGCATGCCGAACAATGAATATGCATTTGTTCCAATGTATTCAACCTACTCTGAATGGTGGATAAAACTTTGTGGAGATTGTACCTAAAAATTCGGACTCTGTCCCCGTAGCAGGTGCACACAATTTTATGTCAAATAATAACTGGTGAGTGGCTTTAGAATTGAAAGTATATAAATTAGTTTTTTTCTTTGTTCAGAAAAAGAAATGTACAAGCTTTTCATGTAAGTAGCATATTTAACTTTTGGCAAGTGTTATCAACACGTGCAAGTCTTTGGTTAACTTTTCACCTGTTGGAATGACACAACATATTTTAAAGGGTCTCATTGATTTGATATTGGTTATTTTTGTGATGAGTTTGAAGGATATCATTGCATTACAATGCTTCTAATTAGCCTAATAACTCATGAATTACTTCCTATAGTTATTGAAAATGTGAGAAATTGTCGTTTTTGTGGACAAGGGTTGCATATGATTACTACCTAATGGTCAAAAGTGTCTGGTCACAAATTTGTAATAAAGGATTTTAATCATTAATTACCCAATCATTACCATTTATGTTGTGAGTCCGATATGCAGAATCTCTTAGTTTGATCATTTGCTATCAAGATGTGAGTAAATCTCAACAGGTGTGAAAAACATTCATGAATTTTGTGAACCAAATCAATAAGCCCCTTCAAGACTAGAATTGCAACTAGTAGCTACTGTGTGTGGTGCTGGATAGTTGCAAAGCTGAAAGAAGAAGCATGTTAGTAAAAAGTTATTACAGTACTGAGGAACTAAATCTCCAGATTTTGGTAAAATAACCATTTAGTTGAGATGTGTAGTTCTCAAGGTATTGCAGCAAATGAAGTTACTACATTTGTGACATAAAAGTAAGCTTAAAGCAAGGAGGAGATCCATTATTTAATCACATGTTCATTGCTTTGTTTTCGTTGTGTTCTAGTCTGTTGTTTTGTCCTTGAAGTAGATAGGGATAGGAACTTGCCATGGGGAATTTGAAATTTGTAAAATTGCCATTCCTCTCTGCATTCACATTTTGATAACATGAGATTATGGAGAAGAGAATTGGTTGTGAAGTTTTAGGGAAAAAAGTGAGATCATTATGATGTCATATCTGCATGCTTTAAGTTAACTTGGTGTTGAAATTGTGATTCATCTGGTAATATCTCCAGAACAGTACATTTGATTTCATTGCAAAATTAAGCATAATGCTCAGATTTTAAAGTACTACCCCTCTAACTAAATCAAAACTCCATTCACACTTTAAAGGGATTTGCCAGAGACAAAATTCAGTGAGTTCAAAAAATGCAGAAAATTTTTCTCTTTTAGGAGGTGAAAACTGCATCTCAATAGCCTGTAGCATTTGGAAGGTACGAATTTTCAAAGAAATGCAATTTTTTTCTCAAGATGAAGTGCATTATGGAAAATCTGTGATGTCATCTCTCCACATTAATTTGACATAGCATTGAATTTCTTACTGATAAATGCTGCTGTAGGGAATATTTAGCAATGCTCTACATATGGAATAGGTTTGTGCTAAATCTATGTGGAAACACATTCCAACAGTATAAAATTTCAAGGACAAACAGGACATTCAATTTTAAGAAAAACAAAAGAAATCGGAGGCAAAGTGTCCACTTTACATAACAGTCTGTGACCTTGGTGAGAACTGGAGGTATTTATTAACAAAACTAAGTACTGTTTAATATGGGATATCACGAGTTAAGAAAAGAGTATTGCTAAGGATTTGTAGGGCTCAAATTGGAATTTTTTTCTCTTTCACATGTGACCCTTGTGAAAAGCCACTGGAAAATGCTGTTGAACCTTTTTTTAAGCGCCGCTATCTGTTGCTAACTCGATACCTTCCTTAATGCAGTAAATCATGAAAATTTCAACTGCTTTTGAAAAAATTATCCAAATTAATATTTTCTCTCTTAGCAGCATTTTTCAGAGTTGTGCTCACATAATCCACCAATAATAGGCCACTTAACCAAGAGTATACCTCAATTGATCTTTTCAAGAATTGGATGATTTTGTCAATATGTTCTAGCTTGTTTCATGGAGCCTCTAGATAAAATCTGGCCATTCTCCAACCTTAAATATCATGGGATGCAAGACATTCTGGGATGTGCTGCCTTGGTTGCATTGAACAAAAAAATCTTACTTGTTAAATGTAACATTTTATAAAATGTTTAAATGGATCGGACCCTGTTCTGTGGGTCCTTTTGTGTAAACTTTTGGTATCTTCTATTAGACCACAGTAAAGCCATTTTTTATTTTAATAAAGCTTATAAGCTTTAAAAGCTTATAAGCATATAAATATGCATAAAAATTTCTGCTTTCCTGCAACATATGTAATAGAACCCTTTGATATTGTGTACCATGCCCCCATGTTCTTGCAAGGTATGTACAAGAACTTCTCTGCAGAGCTTGCATGTACAGTAGCCTAGTGTGTGTGGGGATGCATAGACCTATGCATTAACTTTAATGTGCTTTTACCATGCCTGTCACTTGAACTTCCTACAGAACATGGACCCTAAGGTATAATCAGTGAGTTTGCCTTGCTTACGGGCCTATAAAAAATGTACGGTAGTTGACTCTGAATTTGTTTGGCTCTCTCTCCTTGGTGGAAAACTGTGTATAGAGGGATGACAAGCTTTCATTGATTTTACATCAGTTCAATATAAAAAAGAATGCTGTAATCTATTTCAGTCCAACTTAACTCCCCTATAACTACTATTGGACAATGTAATGAAAAAGAAATTTATTGAAGACAGCAAAAAGAAGAAAGGAAACAATGTAAAGCAAATTATTTCCACATGTTGCAACAAGAACTTTAATATTGTCAGTTTTGAATTCTTACAATCACATCCTTACAAGAAAAAAATAATTGTGACAATAATTTTCCTATATATTGCGCCGTAAACAATGGAAGTAAACCCCACCTGTGATGTTGATATGAGTGAAATGCTCCTTTGGGATACAGCAGAGGGTCCAGCATACGGAAATATAATAGAAGTACTTCCATGGGTCTTAACTTCGTGACTGGTTGCTTGACTGCAAACGGCAGAAATTGAACATCAGTGAAAATTTCATGCTATACAGTAGGCCTATATGGCTATATGTCATATGAAAGCAGCAGCCCACAGCTGGCCTGTTAGTTAGATGAGGTTTAACGGCCCTGTTTCCAACCAATTGGTTCGAGTCGAGCCAGCCACGGCCTTTTTTCCAGTTGTGGCTCACTGGCTTGTTTTCCCTTACACCATTGCTTATAAATGTGGAGCATCACGAGCAACGGCAGAAGGTTCCATTTTTTTAAAGCTGGCCTGTTACATTTATACATACTGTATATCAGTATAGGGCTTTGTGCAGCCAAACATTGTGCTGTTGTTTCCTAAGTCATGCAGTGCACATGGATTGTAGTCTCTGTGTGCATGTTATGCAAGCTCTATTTTTGCAGGCTAAACCTATTATGCAAATATAATGGCATCGTTGTCAGAATAGAAATGAGATTCTGCGACTGTGTGGCTGCAGGTGGGGGCAGGATGAGCGATAAAAAAGAAACCTTTACATTTTTGGGCTGATGTTTGTTTATTGTCGACTTACATGAAGCCAACTTGTTTTAGGTATAGTTTTAACATCGATTATTCACTACAATTTTAAACCAGGCTTTGAACTTCCAAACAAGGTGGAAATTTTTCCACACTGGACACAGAGAAGCAAAATCAAATTTTAATCGGGTACACTTCCCAGTTAAAATGGGCTGGTTGGAACCCTGACGGGCATGGGAATGACTGATGGAGACACCAGTAAAGTAACATTGCGTCTTAAAGGGTACTGCAGGTCATGTACCTTAAACCATTTGGTTACAAACTGAGCCATAAAATCTCATTTAACTACAGGTCATGTAGAGTTGTTTAGAACAGGCAGCTGTATGCCTTCTGCCATTGACAAATCAACAGCTTCACACCGTGAAAGTAGTTAAATGAACAATAAAATGGACTCCTTCTTTGACAGACATAAATGAGCCCAGTTTTTCTTTATTCATATTTGTATCATTTCTTTGATTTAAGTACAGTTTAATTCCCTGTACTTCTTACACAACATTTCATCAGTCCAGGTGTGACTTTGTTCCCACAGTTTCATGCTCTATTTTTCAATGTACCATTTTCTTTGTAACATAATAAAAGTGAAGTCCCTGCTTCATTGACAGCCATCTGAAGTGGTAAAAAGAACTCTAGGGAAAAAAGGGCAATGAAAGAAAACAAAGGAGCAAATTGAAGAAACCTGGTTTATCCCTGTACTACCCAATGCTTTCATTGACACCTTTGTATTATTAAACTGAGAGCTGGAATCATCCTGTTTCAATATCAATTCATATATAATAAGCTGTTCAAGCTTCTATCCCTTTGAAGTTTCAGCAGACCTACACAGGTTTTAAAACCATTTTGACAGGTTGATGTATTTCTTCAACACCAGATTGAAAATTGCAATTTTCAGTAGCCAATTTAGAGATGCGCAAAGTCATTTCCTATTCAGTTTAAACCAGTTTCATTTTCTGCCAGCTATGGCTTTGCCTCCATTGACCTCTAGCAGTATTGCCAATATGAAAAAGTGATATAGAGAGCCTGTCTTGTTTTCAGTTGAAGACCTTGATTGGTCAGATGTGAATATTCTTGCCCTTGTTTTATTTGAAATTAGACAGTATGAATCTTATGCCAACTTCAGTTGATGGTGACAAAAAATCACAGATGGATTACTTGTAACTTCACAAAATGAGAGGGTTGAGTTGTGTAGCATATGGTTGATGGCAGGTATTTTTCCCTTTGACATACAGTCGTACCTTAACCTAGCATTGATGTGTATAGTCTCTCACCTGCTTGGCTAGTATTAGTTAGTAGGAAATTTTAATCTAGCAGCTGTAATAATTGTCCTGTGGCTTTGATCACCTGACTGATGTACTGTAAGTAATACAAAAATTTAGAGTCAGACCTTTATTACAGAAGAAGGGAATTAACTTTTAGTCATATATGCTTGTACTTTATGGTGATAGTTGTAATATGTATTCCATTAAAAGCAGTACTTGTGATTGATGCAGTACTAAATCTTCTTAAGTATTGGGGTCTAACTCCAAACCAGTAGGATTGTAGCTGATAATTCACTGTGTCGTGTGACTCAGGAAATAGTTGATTTATGTTCTCCTTGAGATGTGATTGTGAGTATTCATGAAATCATATGACAATTACAGTCACTACAAGTGTAAATTCCAAAGTTTAGAGAATAACAGGACTTGAAGAGAATGAACATTACTTTACATTTTATTACATTACGTTAACTTAAGAGTGAAGGTTCTCACATTAGATCAACTTATATAGCACTTTTACCTTTTAACACGGTCAGGCATGCGTGGAACATGCCAAATGTCATGGAATTCGTGTGACAATACAAAAATTAACCAGTCTTAGACCTTTGTCATTGAATTTTATTTATGTCATGAAATGCCAGTCATGTTATGGAAAAAAAAATGTTATGGGTTTTAATGTACAGTAACTTACTCCTTTACTTCAACAGTCATATAAAATGTCAGGGCCTTTTGTAATACGAGTGGCCTCAAAAAAATCAAGTGATCTAGTTCTCTGACTAGAGTTCCCCTTTAATTGTTACTCATGAAAGTAAACTGCACTTATGTACAAAATGTAAATGGCAACATTTGTTGATTTCCTGGAAATAACATTTTTGGCCATCATGGATGTATTGCATTTGTAGCGAAAAGTTCTTTCAAATAAACTTTTAAAATTTGTTTTGACCTGGTTAAACATTTTGGTGCCCAACACAGTGATAATGGGGTAGAGATGTGTGTATGAGACTTGACTGAGTTGAAACATCAATTTTCTTTTTTTTTGGGGGGGGTGGGGGTGGGAGAGGGGATTTACATAGATGAACTGGGTAAATCAGTCTGTCACAGTCTATTCAGGGAGTTGACAAATAGTAGCTCACTGGTCTTTACATAGGTAATTGCAGGTTCAGCACACTGCAGGTTGTTTTGACTGAAGAGTCTCTCTTCTTGCTGCCAATGCACAGCATGCCTACCTTGGAAAGCAGTGGTAGCATCAATTAGACTACACATGCTGATGAACTTGGCTGATAATTGGCACAAATGATGATTCAGAGAACTCAAGTGTAAAAACCTTATCTGGGTGAAGATAATGTGAAGTGAAAAACCTGAATTGATTTGTGTGAAGGCTGTCTCAGAACTTGTGTAATTAAAGCCAGTCCTGTTTCCAGACAATGGCGCATAAACCTCCCATGCATGACCTGACATCTGGTCTTATTTTGATCCTATTCATGGAGGCAATTAACAAGGTTCTCAGCATATACTTTACAGACTGTGCAATGGATGAGGGGTGTCAGTGTAGTTTCTGTTCAGAGTAAGTGACACAAGTTTAGGCAAAGGGAAAGTTACTGTACACATTGTTTACAATAGGCTCAAAGAAAGCAGTAGGAAACTGTTTGCCATTTCAAAACATATGACAATGGACCATTTAAGGATTCAGTGGGCCCACTTTTAGAGCAAGCTGCAGTATGTGATTGTAGAATACTCCCTACATGGTAGATTAACTGTTTGTTAAGGATCAGACACCCATGTGGGTGGTTATTTCCTGGCCGTAGGTAGCTCATGGCAATGATGTGGAAATAAATGGTAACACAAAGTATATAGACATTTTTTTTTTCTTTTGGATAACTAGGCCTAGAAAAAATCATAATGTTCTCAGTGTCAAACTTGATGGAGCTGTACCTCCCTGGACTTGGTAAAGTTTTTCTCAGCAAGCAAAATCATGTCATGCTCTCAGTTTCTATTTTTGAAATGACTTTCACAGTTTTGGCTTAACTGGAAACCTTTTTCCATTCTGGGATTCTTTCAAGAGAGTTTGCAGTGTTTCTTCATGTATATGTTCATTGAGAAAAGTTGGAAAACAATTTTTCTGAAAAATGTAGAATCAAGTAAAGTGGTAGGTGCACTATTTGAAAAGGTCATTGGTAAGCATTTTAGCAAGCACAGAATCCATGATTGGTAGATTTTGAGATGAAATAGTATAGTTTTGAATGGACAAAGGGTCCTTTTGTTCAAGCATTTGTGCTGCACAGTGCAATGATTCTTATGAGCACAGAGTATATCATTGTTAAAAATATCACAAAAGATTGCAGTGTCGTAGATTGAACATATATATATATGCTAGTTGTAAGTCTTAATCAGCATTGTGTTGGAAGAAATATGATCATTTCTGTTGCTAGAGGGATGTTTAGTGCATGAAGGAACTTGAAATATGAAAACAGAAAAAAAAAAAAAAAAAAAAAGAAAGCTGAAGTCTCACAGCCGCCAGAGTAGTCTCCTTGATCTACAAATGCCACAGTTTACTTGATTTGGTATTTTAAGAGTTCAGATGTAAAATAAAGCTGTATGTCCTATTTAGAAGCTAGCTGCAGGCATTAGAGACCGACATACTTCCAGTTGATGTACTTCATAGGAACACTCTTGAAGTGTTTGTATTGCCTAAGACTGATAAAATCAACCTCCTGACTGAGTGGCAGAGTTTTCTTTACTTAAATACATCTATTAAGTGGAGACGGAGAAAGTCAGTAACATGTTGTCAGTATGGTGCACATTAGCTTTGCAAGAGAAGCACACTTCTTGAAGATGAGTCATGTGGTGATTATACTGAAACAGAGAACGTGAACTATTATGACGAAAAAGTGAATCCATGGAAAATTTACAAACGTTGGCCAGTACATAATAGCATTTGTTGGCATGGTGTGACTTGTCTTTTTTTTTTTTGGTGAGGTTATTTTTTTTTTAATATGACAAAGGTGCAATGTGAATTTTTAAATTCACCATTTTAAAGTGGTCTTCATCATGATCACTTATCTTTTTAGGTTTAAAGGGCCAGATTGGGCATCTCTGTGGTTTTGTAGGACAAGCGTCCATTGTATCACAGTAATATTTATGTTTATGTTGTGCGCATGTGCTGTAAATAGGCTTACTGCCCATATGTTTTGCCCTTCAGTGCTGAGCAATCCCAGTCGCTTGAGTTTGCATGAAATCCCTCAATAGGTCTACCCTGGTGATTAATGGCAGACTTCCCTAACACAGAGCACTAGGCTCTGTGGCTCCCCCACTTAGGTCTGTTCACTGTTAAAGCAGTTATTTCAAATTTACAGTTTGGTTGGATACCTGGAGTCTATTTCGCTTTGTTTACGACACTAGAACTTGTGCAGCACCTATTGTCTGCTCTAAAAAGTAATCAGGTGTCACTTTTTAATGGCTTCACTAATGTACTAAATATACTTGAAATAATTGTCAAACTTATAGTTCCTTTGTTAATTTGAAAACTCCACATCTTAATAAAGGGTTTTAACCAGTTCAGGATTTAATATTTTGTACTGTGACAGGTAAATGTCATTAAAAGGAAGGATATAATACCTTTGATTCAAGTGCAATGAAGTATGATAAGTATCAGGTTGTCCTTTGAAGAATTAATAAATCAGACTGAATTAATTAGGTTAATGTCCTTGTAGACAGTGGCATGGCTGATCAACCTCGGAGGTCATCAAAGCAAAGCTTTCATGGACAGAGCCAGGTAGCTGGAACACAGTGGCAAGTACTACCCTGTACTTTCATGCATTATAGAACATGGTTTCATAGTGCTACAGTAGTACAGAAGGTACAGTACCATAGGGGTACTGTCTCATAATAACAAAACATTGTGAAGGATTTGGTATAACTTTGGTTCTTTTACTTTACGACTTCTTAGGTGGGAGACTATTAATGCATTCATTAAATGTTTACTTGATTTCAGCAGATCTGATGTTTCTTTCTATCAAAATATGTAATTATAGAGAAAGGTTGGTGTATTACACGTATGTCCCTCCTTACCTCCTAATTGTATAAATTTCCCCTACGGTAATTGCCTAACAATGTTTGTAGATTTTGCATTTTCTCTCATCAAGATCATTGTGCTTGCTACACTTACAAAGGTTTGTTTGGTGTATTGCAGAAAAGAGAAGCAAGCTTTTATACATATCAATTCCTATTTGAAGACATCAAGTGCTGTAAATTGAAATTATTATTTGTTTGATACATAAACCCAAGGTTCTGCCTTTGATGTTAATTCGAACAGGGTTTTGTACAGTAGTTCATTTCCTTTCTCTACTTCTACAATGAATTGCCTCTGTAACTGTATAATTGTAATTTTGTCATATTGTTTATTGTAGCAGAGATACAAATAAATGAAATGAAAGGAAAGATGGGATATTGTCATGCTGGAAAGTCAATTACACTCTGCAGCTCTGTGTTTCAAGTATACAGATATAGTTTCAAGTTCCATTCATTTTTGGACCAAGAGCTAAAATGAAAAATTTAGACAAACTACCAACAGAGGAAAATCTTGGCTCTTGAAGGTGAGAAGACAAACAAATGCAGAGAAAAAAGAAAATTTGTCCTAAACTTACAGTAAGTCGTATTGAAAAACAGTTAAAATGTTGTCTGTAGTTGTAACATTGACGATACTGTGGCCATGCATACTTTACGGTATGTTAATACTGTGTAGATCTATAGCAGTATTCCCACTTGATCCGCAATGTTTATCCCAGTCAACTGGAAAATTTTGTGGCCAACCTCAAGAGCATTCCCATTTGAAACCCTTCTTAGGCCGTGTTCCCACTTGAACCCCCCATGCTGATCGCCCCAAGCGCAGTCAACTGGAAAAGTTTGTGTCTAACCGCAAGAGCGTTCCCATTTGATCCCCTGCGCGAGATCTGATCGCCTTCT